>BPLQ01006459.1:0-46352 GCA_021605075.1 Caerostris darwini | reverse complement strand
ATGTCCACCAATGTAAACGGAAAAATAAATAAACATATAAATTACACCAATGGGAAATAATATTTTCTAAAAGTTTTTATGGGCACCATTTTTTATATTTTATGTCACGCGAGATACATTTAAATTTTTTTTTTTTTAATATGAGGAAATAAATTTCTATGAATAAAGGATAACAACAATAAATATATAGATATAATGTATATAAATTTTAATTAATACAAACAATAAAAAAACAAAAGTTTTTGTTTTCCGTTTGTATGATTTATACAGTTTTTAAAATATTCTTGTATTTCGACTGCATTTAAAAATAAAAGGATTTTATTAAAATTGTTTGTTTTCCAATCATGAGCCTTTTTTTTATCTGAGGTATAATGACAGAAATGCAGAAAATTGAGGGTTACTGATGTTGCACTAGAGAAGCCACTGCATTGCACTATAGTGTGCTATTTCAATTAGGTACGGATACCTTAGGCTCTGAGAGTTTGCATCCAACTCAACTTTTCTGATTTAGAGATTTATGGCACCCTACACTCTTCCAATTTCTACATAACTCTTGTCATAAGAATGCAATATTTGAATTAAAATTAAATCAAGTTTAAAACATTCCATGGACTCGATTGAAAAGATTAAAAATATGAGGGAAAAAATAAAAGATTAATTTTAAAAATAACACATTTTAAAAATTATATATTTTTGATACAAATTAGAATGTGTAGCTCTTGTATTTCTATTTCATTCGATAATAAATGTCTGCTGAGAATATTTCGACAAAAGTTAAAAATACGAATTTTTAAAAATTTAAAAACCAGTTTGCACACATCTAATTTATTCAATACATTCCAATTCCGTTCATTTTAAATAAAAAAAAATTTTTAGGCTAAATGTCAGTATATAAATATATCACAAATAATTAACTTCATAAAAAATTAGCCATTTCAAAAATATATATGGTTACTAATCAACTCATTAAAGCATAAATTGATAAAATGTAATGAAAAAGTAAAGAAAGTAAATAACTAATTTATAAAATAAATAAACTATTTATTTATACCAAAAATATTAAATTTAATTTTAACTAAGAACGTTAATAAGAATATCTGAAATAAATAAAAAAATCAAATAATTACAAAGTTGTAGTAAATGGAGATGTCGATGTATAAAAATTATATATTTGCAAAATTTTCTTTTATGGAAAAAATAGCAAATACCTTTTTTATGATAATGATGCAACAAATATTTCCATTCAAATTATATATTTTTTAAAAATTCCATATAACAGTTATATATTAATTTGAAACCACCAGACTTCGTAAAATTAAATATTTTATCTTAATTCCAACCAACTTTATTAACTCACTAACAAAATGTTTATATTTTATTTTTAATTGCTCACTTTTATGTGTATAGTGCTTTTATGATTTTTTAAATAGAAATTACTTATATGAAAATCCTGTTTCATTCTAAAATCTCAGTAGCAATATTGATGTTTAAATATAAAATTCAAATAATCTTGTAATATACAAACAATTAGATTTGTATAAGGAACATAATTATCGATAAACTTTCGAGCGTTAGTATTAAAAACGTAAATTGAAAAATCAAGCTGATCTAAGCAACTTGAGTGTATAGTTGTAAATAATACAGAAATAACATGGGTTGTGTAAAAATGTGTTTAATTGCATATGTTTCAAGAATTTTCTCTTTTGCTGAAGTACCAATTTTATTTTGCCATAAAAAATACATGAAATTTAAATTAATTTTCACTGCTGAAAAAAGCATTTTTTAAAACTTTGATGCTCTTTAGTCCGAAGATCATTAAAAAAAAATTTGTTGTATTGAATTTCACAGCCGAACAATTTTTTTGTTTTGTTTTTTTTTGTTTGTTACTTGTGATTACTGCTCTGAGAACCGAGGGGACTTCTAAGTTAACCTAAAAGAGGCACTGTCTTCCTCTCATCATACGTCGGTTTGGCTCTTAGTGGAATACATATATAATACACGATGATCCACGAAGAACGCAAATTTTTTTCGCTTTCAATATTTTTGCAAACAGAGAACGAATCTAAAAGGCAGATTTTTAGTTTTATTTATTTATTATTTTAGAAATATTTAAAAAAGCGATTAATTTTATTTAAATTTCATTTTAAAGAAAATAAAAAATTTATTTTTGATTTAATTTTAGATTTCATTTTAATGAGATTTAATTTTCTCTTCCCATAAGAAATCCATAACCTTCACTTGTTTGCTTTATTCTTACACAATTAAACAGTTAACTAAGTTAACAGTTAACAGAACTAAGAAACAAGCATCATTATCTTTGGAAAAGAAAAATTTCTATAACTGTCATACTGTCATTAAAAATACATACACATATATATGACCTATATATATATATATATATTGGTATACATACATACTGGTTTCCTGGATTCCTTAGATCTTTTTTCCATTTCTTTATTTTTTGTTTTTTGGCCACCCTTCTCTGCACTGTGTTAAATTTATTTATTGATGTATTCATGCTTTCATAGTATTTAGATTCGTTGTGGAAATGATGCACACTTTGGACTTGAAATTAATAGTTTTTTAAATTTTTTGCTTTACGTTCGAGTTAATTTGGAAAGAAATAAATATTTGTATAGTAAATGTTCCTCCATTGGTTTTATGAAGATTGATTGTGCTGTTAATGAAGCAATTTTTATTGTGTTGCCCACCTTCCAAAGTTTTCTTATATATATTATATATATATTTATATTTTTATAAGATATACATACACAGGTCAGTCCCATGCAATATTGACCACCACCTACTTTCGATTTGTCAACGTGAAACAATCAATCACACAAAAGGAGGTGGCAGCACATTGAAGTGAGTGTATATAAAAAGGATATCTTAGGGCAGTTTTGAAAGCATTTCGACCATGTTGGCGTAAATGCAGAAACGTAGTGATTTATTCGACGTCCGTGGAGCATGATTATTGGCTTTCAGGGCCAAGGGTGGAAGCATTTTCGGAAACGGTTAATTTTGTGAATTATTCGCAAGCCGCCGTGGTAAAAGTATACCGTGCATGGCAAAATGGCACTATCCAAATCAGTCACATGTGGTGCACCATGGCCTATAGATGACAGAGGCGAACGAAGGCACGGAGATGCGTTCAGGCGAATAGACGCACTGACCGCCCAGATGAACCAAGGGGCTACCAAGAGTGTATCCTCAACAACGGTTCAGCGAACGTTGCTGCGCATGGGCCTCCGCAGCAGACGTCTGAACAGCACCTATGCTGACTGGTGTTCATCGGCGACGAAGGCTGGAATTTGCACGCCAGTACCGAAAGTACAGAGTGGCCAGTACAGAGTGGCGACAGGTGGCTTTTTCCGATTAATCACGTTTTATGCTCCATCGGACAGATGGACGTTGGCGTATACGCCGGGAAACGTCTGAAAGCAAACACCCTGCAACCTGGATCCAAGCTGGAGGAGGGAGCATTATGGTATTGGGAATGTTTTCCTGACATTCACTGGGTGCACTCATCATTGTGGAAGGCACGATGGATCAGCACAAGTACGTAGTAATTTCCTACATGCCCAAGAACAAGTAATTCCCTACATGCGAATTATTTTTCCTCAGAATGATAGCATCTGCCAGCAGGACAATGCGAGGTGTCATACAGCTCTCGCAGTGTATGTGCGTAGTTCGAAGAGCACCAGGATGTGTTTACCTACTCCCTGGCCAGCAAACTCACCGGATTTAAACCCAATCGAGAATCTGTGGGACCACCTCGATCCTCGATCGGGTTGTTCGCGCCATGGATCCTCAACCGCGTAATCTAGCTCAGCTGGCCACGGCACTGGAGTCGGCATGGCTCAACATCTCAGTGAACCCCTTCAGAAACCTAATTGACTCTCTTCCTGCACGTCTAGAAGCGGTCCGCTGTGCCGAAGGTGGTTATTTTGGCTTTTGACAGGTGGTAACATTAATATGACTGGACTATGTATAGATATTTGTGTGTGTGTATGTACATATTGCCAATACCAATTATCTAATAGGAGTACAATATGCAATCGTTCATGTTAAATTTATTGTAACTACAAAAATTGCTTATACATTTTCATTTCTTTGAACTTAATATATTCTTTATTATATTTCTGCAGTTAGAAATATATTCTAGTGGAGATCATTAAAAAATCGCTATAAACATGTTGGAACCCTTGTTAGACAAAGAGTATACAAATAATATAAACATATTTAATAATGTATACTTTTTTTTCACGTGAGTGTTGATTTTCCGATTTGTCATATTTTATTTATTACTATCGCTCTAAAGATAATTATAAAAATTACTTTTTCTTACGAATTGATGTAATTATATCGAAAGATCCTAAAAAATTCAAGATGAAATCTACAAGAAGTTGCCCGAAATCGTTCCGACAAACAAGCATTTGTGAATAGTTATTACTTAGGCCACTTAGTTATAATCGCCACTGGCCCATTATAATGGTCACTGGCAGATAATTTTTTCAGCTCCATTCATTGACATAAGTATCGAAAGCATATTACCTAAGCTTCTTTTAAGGCATTCATGACATCAATGGCGGAAGGAGGAAGACAAATGTTAATAAAAATTGGCCAAAAAAGGTTTATAGCTTATTTTTTGGCCTTTTCTTGAAATCTG
This sequence comes from Caerostris darwini, assembly GCA_021605075.1. Lineage (NCBI taxonomy): Eukaryota > Metazoa > Arthropoda > Arachnida > Araneae > Araneidae > Caerostris > Caerostris darwini. The sequence continues at coordinate 41,683 of BPLQ01006459.1, read as the reverse complement.
AAGCTATGACTTTTGTTTATCTTTATTTGTATAATTTTCAGTTTTATTTTTTAAAAACATTCTCTTTTTATAACTTTTCATCTGTATTTCTATGAAACAGTGAAGCCAAAGTAGTTTGAAATTGCTTGTTGGTCCATCGATTTAGTTTGAAAATGTTCATCTCTTTTGAAACGATTCTATTTGGAAAATGAACACGAAGGATTTTTTTTTTAAAACAGACATTTAAAGTTCGCTGAAGAAGACTTTTTTTCCACATTTGGGATGCCTCTATTCGATACAAAGTCCTTCCGTTCCTCAGTGCCTTATCCCCAAAGTACAGTTTTTTTTAATTTTTTTAAGCTAATGAAGAATTCTATAAGATTTATTTTCACATGACATTTTTTGATTTGCTTATTTTTGGGGCTAAATATATTTTTGCATCTAATATTTTGGGAAATTAATATATTTGCATCTAATATATAAATAATTTTTAATATTGCAATCATTTTACTATTTCAAAATTTTTTTTTCAATTTTTTGAATCTGTTTTTAATGCATTTATTTCAAACTCAAATTTTTAAAAATATTATGAAACTAATTTCCTGAGCAGTGATTAAAGTCGAAATCTTTTGGACTGGATAATATTTTTAGGAGGGAAGAGTAACTTAAATAATTTAATTTTGTTGAACTGTTGGAATTATTACGTTATATTAAAGCATTAATTTTTATGTTATACCATCCTGATTGTAAATTAAATTTCCTATTGAAACAATTATAGAATGTATAAAAAATATCGAATTATTGAATGAATTAATAAGATTTCATAGAAATAAAAACATTTCTTTTTAAGTTAAGAATAACTGGCTTACTAATCAAATATATTGTCAATTAATTGAAAAAAATTTCTTTTTAATAGAGTTTTACATTCAGAAATTGCGATATTATTTCATGGGTAATTGTTATTTTTGAAGAATTGATTCAAGTTTTCCAGTATCCAAAAAAAAGGGTTTATGGCAAAATACTGTTGAATTTTTTTTATTTTATTTTTAATGGGATTAAAAAAACAATTTTTGATTATCGTAGAAAAATGCTTCCAAACATGCTTCTGTTGAAAGAGACACACAAAATCTACAATGCCATATTTTATAAGCTCTAGCATTTTACGGAGATTTTTTAAACCATACTTAATTTTTATTATTTATTTTAAAATTAAAATTGGTTATATAATTTTAGTTTTTAAAAATATTATAATGATATAACTATAAATGCATAAAGGGATAATTTATTAATTTTGCAATCTTCCTGTACAATTTTTCTACACGAAACTATTATTTTGTCAATTTTATTAACATTTGGTCATCTGTAGGTATATATATAGAGAGAGATAGAGAGAGAGAGTGTGTGTGTGTTTAGAGCACTAGAGTGTGTCCATCCCCCAGACGCCTATATATATATACATATTGTAAGGTTTAACTATAATTAGATTGTCGCGAGAGGTCGCCATTGTGGCCAGTACTGTGTGAACTGATAAGTAAGAGCGTTTTGATTTAGATATGACGAGGCACTGGATCGACTGATAGAGAAACACGGTCTGGAAACACAGTGCTGTAAGCATTATGTACAGTACGTGTTTGAGATTTTTGAATAAAAACAGAATTTATATTGTAGAAGAGCCTCAGGGTGCCCTGTGTATTAAAGTATTATTATTATTGTAAATAGAAAGAGTAGAGTGTTTCCATCCACCAGATGCCTACAGCACTAAACCACCTGACACTACTAGTAGCTAGCAAGCGACAACTATATATATATACCTAAAGATTTAAGTGAGTGTTGTTATAATTTTATAAGTAAAAATGAAATAATTAGATATCTGATGCCAAATCTGAGAACACAATTTATTTGGCAAGATAAAACTTAAAGGCTAAATTATTATGTTTTGAACTCAGTATTCTTAAAAATTCAGAAATAACTCACATTGACTGGTTTTATTCGTGGCGCCCATAAGCTAAAATTTTTCCGACATCAAAAATAAAATAAAAATTTCTGTTTCCTCTTTATGCATTAAAATACGAATATTCGCGTTCTTGTTTTCCTCTGTGTTCTCTCAGTGCTCTTTCAAATAGGAAATTTACATTCAGCATACTCTTAGCAGCTAGAAAATAACATACTTCAAAATTCTATATAATCAATTTGAAAGTTAGAAAAAAATCACCTGTACTTAAAATATAGTTTTGAAATAAATAAGTGTTCTTATGTTCAAAATGTTGAATAATTGCTTTGTAGGTAAATTTTTTTTGTTAAAACTTTTAAAAAAATCCTTTTGTTAAGAAGTTAATTTTTATATATACAGTTAATATTAATAGTAGTTAAATATAGTATACAGTGTGTTAAGCTATTTAAGTTTTTACTATTAAAAGCATCTTTAATGCTGTCTTAAACAATAATAAAGTACAAATAAGAAGTTTAAAGAATTAAAAAAAAAATTAATATAAAGTAATGAATGGAATCTCAATTAATCTTTACATAATTAATTGAAAAATAAAGAAGGCATATTACTTCAAAAATATATGCGATTCTCTACTAATAACATATAAAGATGAAATTTCAATCGAAATTTTTTAAAGAAAAGAGTTTTAAATATGTGATTGCGTAAGAAAAAAAAATTTTACCGCGCTCTTTTCGAATTACTTACGAACATAAACTCTTGAATTTCATTACTCCTTCTACTTCGCATTTTCTTTTTTGATATCATGAAAAGTAGAAAGTAGGAAAAGATGGTAGCATTCTCTGCCCCCTCCAACCACACATCTTTCACTAAGAGGAAACCTTCTTTTGTTTCCGTCCCATCGCAGCAGCAACTTCATCTAAAACAAGTAATATAAAAAAAAATAATTTTAAGTCAATTCCTACTTTTTTTTCACTCTATTGCAGAAAGTCCTTTATAAATAATTTTCATTCATTTTTTTAAGTTTATCTGGCGCCTTCTATTGGTAGATGCATGCAACTTAAATCTAAAAAAAAACTAAAATGAATTAAAGTTAATTAATGAATTAATATTTGAAAAAACAGAATTTCAAAAAAAAAAAAATGTATTTGAACTTGAGTGGATGAATAAGAAGTATTTTATGAACTATTGAAAATTTGAACAAGATATATATAGGGAGAGTGTGAGCTAATGGAAAGAATTCAAAAAAGACCTCTGAAAAGCCCATTCGATTCCCGTAGTGAGGATTGAAGTAAAGTGAGTTGATTTCTCTTGTGATTGAGCACGCGGCCTTAGTGATTAAGTAACATATTTCCACTCGGTTTGTTTAGTAAAGAAATGGTCAAATAAGGGATCGAAGCTATTGCATTATAAAAAAAAACATTAATGTTATTCGAATTCATTTATATAAAATATTCGTGTTTTAATGAATGTTTATTGAATATATCATAGATGCCTATTTAAATCAATATGCAAGATTTTGTTGGAAAAAAATATTTTTTTGTTCAAAAGCCTAAATGTATATTTGATAGAAATAACAAATAAATAATAGCAAACAAATAAAGAGGATGGAATATATTTTTTAATTGAAAATAAAACACCAATAATAATGAATTATATATTTTTTCAGTGTTGATGCATGAGCGCTATTTAGTATCGGAAACCAGCACAAGCAAAGTATCTAAATCGAGGCATTTACTACGGTACTATTACTACTTTTCAATGGCATGAGCGCTTGGGTGGTGGGTCAGCATTGGTTTGCAATTTCATTACAATTTGCAAACAATCCACCATTTAGTGAGATGGGGTCCTCCTCTTCTCCTGATCCCTCGAATCCAATGGCAGAAATTTCTGTCCATTGAAATTTCTGTCCATTATCACAGACGGGAATTCAATGAATGTAAAAACAGAATAATTAAGAAACTGAATAAAACATAGATCCTTTGAGGGACAAATTAATTTGCTTTCTAACATTACTTGCAGCCTGATATATTCATAGAATAAAATATTATGTATAAGAAGGTAGAAAAAGTACGTTAAAAGTACTCTCTAAAATGTAGCAAAGTTAATGGAACAGACGATATACACTCAAGAGCCAAAACATTATGACCACCCCTACATTTTGCAATGAACTCACCAGAATGACGTGGAAGGCGCGTGATCGGGTGGAAGTGGTATTTAACTGGTATTAAGTGGTGGTATTAATCCATGCCAAGGCGGGTTGAAGCTGTGTTGCGCGCCAACTTGTTATTGACAGGTGGTCATAATGTTTTGGCTCTTGAGTGTATATATATATATATATGAAAGTGAGGCAAAATCATGCTGGCAGATTGCATGTCGAAATTCAACGTAAAAATTTCATTATACTCAAGGGAAGGGGAAGACGGATGCGAACGTGGCTGTAACGTTCAATACTTCCCACCAATGGGAAAGCGTTTTGGCGCTAATCTGTGTATAGAGCTGAAACTTCATCTTTTTTTTTTTTCTTTTTATCTCAGCAGTAGTTTCCCTACTGTCTTTACTTTCAAGAGTTTTATTGAAAGGCACACCTGAAACGCAATCTTTTATCAATTAAGTAAAACGTCTCCTTTTTTCAATTAAGTAAAACGTCTCCTTTTTTAATACGCTTTATTAGCTTCACCTGTATGTTTGTATGTATGTATGTATGTTTGTATGTTTGTATGTAACTCACTTTTGGGCTCGATTTTTGGGACTGATGGCGCCATCTACTGGCAGAGTCTGTCCAACTGATCCGCGATCGAATTGCACTCTTCCTATTGGCCGAAAATTTCGGTGGCTAAAAAGAGGCGGATCTCAAAGGCATAGGAGTGCGATCATGTCGAATTGCCCTCTTCCTATTGGCCGCAAATTTCGGTGGCTAAAAAGAGGCGGATCTCAAAGGCATAGGGTGCGATCATGTCGAATTGCGCTCTTCCTATTGGGCCGAAAATCGCGGTGGGTAAAAAGTATGTAAACTTAGCGGATAACCGAAAGCCAAGTGGAAAACAAAGTAAAAACAATTATAGTTTAAAAACACCAAAAAATATGCTTTTAGAGTTAATCAGACTAAAAAGTAAAAAATAAATTAATAGTTTAAAAAAACTAAAAAATACGCTTTTAGAGTTAATCAATCTAAAAAGTAAAAAATAATTGTTAACATAAGAATAAAATGACTGACTAGAAAATTAATGTCACTGTTCTAAAAGCGTGGGGTGCTCGATATCCATCGTTTCTTTCCGAAATACAGAGTTAGTTTTATAATGTCATACAAACCACCCCATGCTTTTAGAACAGTGACATTAATTTTCTCGTCAGTGATTTTATTCTTATGGTTACAATTATTTTTTACTTATTAGTTTGATTAACTCTCAAAGCGTATTTTTAGTTTTTTAAATTATTAATTTATTTATGTAATTGAAAATATTTATTGTGTGATGTGCTGATCAATGTGAAAGTAAGTTTAGTAACATAGTTTTCAAACAATTTAAAATTGAATCTATTTACTACTAGTTAAGTATTTATAAATATTAAAATTTGCTTAATACTAGTTTTACTAGTTAATATTTTATAAATATTAAAATTTATTTAAGAATTGAATTGGAATGTTCTAAAGTCAATATATTTAGATGTATTTTTAAAAATAGAATTATATTTTTTAATTTTAAATTGAAGTTATTTATTGATATCGGTACATAAATTTTATAAATTATTTTTCGGGAATTTTTATTATATTAACTGTTTTTTACTATTAGTTATTTTTTTATTTATAATTTAGAATAAAGAAAGGCAGAATAAATCTTCCAAACGAATGTTTAAAAATTGTTTTAATTCTTTGTAGAATATAAAAAAAATATATTTAACAGTAATTTTTTTTCAAAATTTCCAAAATTTAAATATTTAACTGATATACCATATAATGTATAACTATCCTACCATATAATGTATAACTTTTTATATAAAACTATCCTAGATTTTTTTCTAGAATGATAAAATAATAAAGATATGAAAATATAGAATGATATAAAAACAACCATTTTGAATTCTTAATCATATTTTAGCTGTACATATTTTTGCAGTAATTGTTCTTCCAAATACAAAACATAATTATTAACCAATCATTTTGAAATTGAAAAAGCAATGATATTCAGTTTCAACTAAATATTATAAGCCTTCCTGTTAATAGTTATTAATAATTAAAGTTTATGTATAACATTTTAAAATGATGTGTGAATTTTGAGGACTTTTTACGCTCTGCTTACAGGAGATCAGTAGCCGTTTCACCTTTTATTCATACACTGTTAAACCATATTTTAAGCCACTATAATTTGGAACTACCCGAGGAATCGCCTTCTGGGTGTTTACTTTCCTCCCCACTCCTTATAGACAAAAATGAAGTGACTTTCTGAACTACAGATTTATTGTGTATATTTTTGCTTATTCTCGAAAAGCTTTTGGTCCCACATTTATTATCTACTTTCGTTTAAGCTACTTTAGAACAGAAAATCGAATGTGCTATCTATACTAGATCATTAGGGCCCCCAAAATATTATTTAGGGATTTACTTTAAAAAAAATGGTTTGTGGGAAATTTTACTAATTTCGAACTAATATAATTTTGCAGTTATAATTATTATATTAATAATTATTATTATAATAATTATTAATTGTTTTAAATTGACCGTTTATAATTTTCTATCGTATTTGTGTATTTATTAGATTAAATATGCAAGTATTTCTCTAAAAGCCCAATATAAATATTCTTTTGATGAATTTTTATGATATGATTTATTTTTTATGACTAAGCATTAAGTAATATTGACTGGTTAAACACATTCAATTTAATTCATTAAGTGTTTGTCAGTATTAATTATTATTTAAAATAAAATAAAATTTATTACAATTACGTCATTTTATCCCATTGTATTATACAAGAATTTTAGTGTAATAAAAAATATTCTGTTCTGTATTATATATTGAATATTTAAATAGTTTCATTTATATAAATAGATTCTAGCCCTTCCTATTATTTTTTCAAAAAACATGAGTAAAAATGCAATATTTTCATTTCACGAAATAGCAATTCTTATTTAATAATTTTAATTTTTAATGCAATCTAATTGGATGGAATTTTTTAATATCACTATGCGTATTAATTTAATTAATAATCATACTGATATTAAATTAATTAAATTTAATTTAATTAATGTTACTTAATTTTAATTTAATTTATTATTAATTTTTTTACCAATATTTTTTAAATCAATATGATTTTCTGCAATATACTCTTTTTTATTTTGGAAACATTGACAAAATTGAAATTATTTTTGCTTATACTGTAAATGACTATTTTTTGGTATAAGAATTATTCTTTAAATTTGACCGATACCCCGTATAAGTGCCTTTAGAATTTAAGTAATTTTATTTTGTCTATTGAAAAATTTGTTATTAATATTTCTATTAATTTAATTTATTATATAGAAGATATTTTTATTTATTTCTTTGCATTCACCTTTTGTTTTTAGTATTACTTCTTTCGTCGTGCGCTTTGAGAGCAACAAACAGATTATTTTCTACATTCTTACTACGCTCAAGTCGCGAGAGAAGAGTTGATACCTTCCACAACAACTTGCACAATTCTTTTTTCGTAGATAAAAGGTTCTCGCGCATCTTATGTTTATCCCTTTCCCTTGATATTTTTAAAATAAATGTGCTCAGTTCCCCAGTTGCTTTTACTTTCAATGGTTACACATTGTCAGTTATTATTTACCAACTATTTTTCTGACAGCAATATCCTATAAAGTTTCATTTCAATGAACTTTCACATAAGAGTAATGTACAAAAGAAAACAAACTGCGTATATTCCATATATGAAAAAATGTCTGAGTAGGAATTTTTAGAACACATCAACATCACAAAAATGTTTGTTGAGCTTTATTATTGAATCACAATTTAATTAAATAATAATGAACATAAAACATGGTAATTAATAATAATTTGAATTCAGTTTGTGTAATGAAAACCAAGTCAAAATGTAATTTACAAAAGTATTATCCAATATTCTCTTATCAATTGAAGCACTTATCAACAAGATAATTATTAATGTGTCATCCGGTCATTAACGGATTTATGAAGATTTTTATTAAATTTATCTTTCCTCCATTTTTTTCATATGGCAATTTATAAAAAGAATTATTAGAAATTTGAAATTTTAGAAATCGATGATTAATTATATGATATCGTGTTTCTTTTTTGCTACATATGGAGCAAAATAAGTAAAATCTATTGCATCATAGTGAATTTGTGTACACAAAAATAAATATACGTTAAGGGATGAAAGTTGACACTCATATCTTTTTTTAAAGAATAATCCATTTAACCTTTTCGTGGTAATTTCTTATTTATTTGCACAGTCACCGAGTAATTATGTAAAAATATAAATTCTTCAATTGTTTCATCTAATAAAATTTGAGTGTAAATAAAAAAAATAAATACTAAACAAATATGTATATAATTATTTAGATAGTTCTTAAAATTCAATGTATATGTTTCAAACAATTTTATAAAATATAATCATAATATGAATTTAAACTACTATAATTTTTTACTAATGTATAAAATATAAAACGCAAGCTGCAATTATTTAAAAATTATAAAGCTTTTATTAAATTTTTCAAACTATTAATTTCTTAATTTAAAAAATGTTGCAAAACCTGTTTTAATTAGTGCCCAAACACACTGATCAAAGTCGCAAGTACCCTTTGTTATATTGTTTAAAAAAAAAACATTATCTGTCCTATTTGGAGAACAATATAAAGTTAAAAAATACATTTGCTAAAACTTACGAATAATGCTGGATAAATATATACGACTTTTGAAGCAGTCAAAACAATAATGAAGTAATTAAATTCTTCATAATAATATAAATAATATAATATTAATTAATTAATATATTTCACTAAATTATACATATTGTAATAGTGTGTTGTAATTTTTAAAAGTGGATTCTTTGTTAAAAAGAAAATTTACTTTTTTTTGTAAAACCAAATTAATTTTTTTTATACTGAAAATTTTATTAATACTTTTTTCACAAGTTTCTGAATGAAATGATATTCTTGCATTTTTTGAAAACATTCAAACATTGATTCAGTAAATTGGTAAAAAATCTTGCCACTGATAGTAGAATTACATGTTATCTAAATTTCATAAAAAATAATCTATAGAAAAAGCGAGATTTTTTCAGTGGATGGTGTGAATTTTTGAAATTAAAAACTACAATACAAGTTTTTACCTGTTATTAATCTTTTTTTTTATTTTTTTAAACAAGCCATATGTTTTGCTGCTCGAAAAATTACTTAAATTAGAACTTTAATCAAAATCCGTATTGAAAAGAAATTAATAAAAAAATATTTGGTGCCGAAGCAGTGGCAAAAAATATTTAAAATTTCAAAAAAGTTAAAGTATAAAAGTCAATTGAGACCCTTAAATTTGCCGTGAAATACTTATAAGTCCTTTTATTTCAAATATATATTTTTAAATATATTCTTTATATATAAAATATATTAATAAAGTTTTTTTTTTGTTCTAATGCAGCTGGCAAACACTTAGACAGTTGTCTTGGATGCCTTAGGCAAGCGCTGCACCGACATTACTCACTTAACACTACCCAGGAGGTGCGGGCAGCTTGAAGATAAGCTACGGACGCGGGAGTACACAATACCCACCGCAACGCTCTACGATCATGCTAGACCGGGACCTACGGTTTAATGTGGATTCCGAACCACTACAAACATCCACATGCCACCGCCGGACTCGAACCTGAAACCTGTGGTACCGGGAGCCAGAGCGCTAGGGACGCAGGCATGCGGGCCTCTATAAAAATAAAATATATTTATTAAAATAAGAAATAATAATATTTAGATGACTATGAGGAGAAAAGGTTTATTTTTTTATTTATTTATTTATTTTTTTATTAGAAGTTTTAAAAGCAATTTTTATTTCAGTTTCTTTTTAACATTAATTTTTGAAATTGTAAATATAATTTTACTGCACTAAATATTAATTTTTTTAAATTTAACATATAATGTTGAAAAACGAGCCACGACGGGTTATATTTACTATTAAAAACATAATACATCAACTTTTTTTAGGAAATTTCAGATTTTATTTGGGCCATATTCACAATCTTCTCATGCGGTTCGAAGACTGAACTGTCCTGGTCTCGAGCTGTTTCAGCAGCGCGTTTAGGGAACAAAGAGTTATTTTTTTTCCTTGGAAGCCAAACATCAACTGATGATTCAGTACAGCGAGAGAGCGGGGAAGCACTCATGGATAAACGTTGCGCCAGGTTACTGGAGGTGTGCAGGCAACAAGCGCCACGTGACATGCAACCCCTGCGATATGTTCCTCTTTTTAAGAGGTTCTCCCCCTCCCTCCCTTTTGAGTGTAATATATCAGACCTCCCGCCGATGAGTAATCCGTCATAAGTCTTTTCAATGGGTATTAACTTCAAATAAGGGGCTCCGACAATAGTAAATATATATATACGTTCCCTTCTTTTTCCCTGGCGTTAAAGCGAGCCCAGCATAATCATTGGAACAAAGATTTCATTCACCTGAAAAGTGCATCACTTACAGAATTTTCGGCACGTAAATATAAAATATCCATAGATATTAATTGTTTGCAAAATAATCATATGCAATCCTAATTAATCGTGAGTAAAACATCCCCATAACAAGCAATTTAAGTCCTTGAATGAAGTGAGAGAGTAATCAGGTGAAATTTAACTATATTATTCCCTTTTATATCATTAATTAGTCATTTTATATCGCAAATACACGTTCGAAATAGCATCTGTCATAGATGCAAATCAGTAGTTTCAATTTGAAAGCTTGATTTCGACATAACTGCTGCCATGATCATGACTAATACCATAAAATTCAAAAGCATATTTATTCAACCTCTACAAGGCGGAAAGTTTTATTTTCTTTAGTACGTTTTATTTGATAATCGACAGTAATTTAGTGTGATGTGTACTTGTTAGAATTTAATATTAAAAACAACGTCTGTTGCTTTTTGTTTGTTCTATACAATCCTCTATGAATTCTTATTTTATACTCTCTCCAATTCTCTTCAGAACAATTACATTTTTACTTGAGTGAGTTTACTTTTTAAAACTATATGAAATTGTATAATGAAATGTATTAAATAGTTTTAACTTAAATAATTTTAAAAATCACTTAAACTTTTTCATTGCGAACATGAACATGGTTTTAAAAAAGTAAAGCAAATCGTTGTTTTCAAATAGAATTACGACAAAATGATGACGGAATCCAATAATTATATATAAAATATTAAATAATCCGTGTTAATGACAGGTGTTTAAGTATGTTAAAAAATAAGGAATTTAATCACTTATTATTAGATATAAGCCAAATAAATTTAATCATTTATTATATACTAATATAATTAGATTTATGCCTTATCAAAATGAGTTTGTTAAAAGAAGCAGCGCACAAAAGACTAAGCGGAAGGAAAATGTCAAATTTGCATATCAAGTTTTGTAAAAAAAAAAAGAAATTCCATTCTGGCCCTCATGAGCTTCCGTACATTTCTAAAATTTCCAAACTTTCTCTTTAAATTAAACGCCTTCAAAATTAAATAAACCTTTTTTGCCGCCATTTTTTTTTTTTTTTAATAGTGCGGGGTGTTATATTAATTTTACTCTATCAAATGATTTCATAAATAAATTTATAAAAATATACACATTTATGAAAAATTTAAAAAATTAATATTAATTGCATTATATTTATTTTTAAAAACCAATTTGAATCTGCCGTATAAATATATGTCACAAAATTGCATTTTTTTCAAAAGTTTCTTACTATTTCTTCACGAAATTTTATTTATCAAGACACTCTTTATCAAGAAACCTTGTCTTATATACCGTGACGAATTTCAGGCTATAGAACATTAAAAAAATCACTTGGAAATCTTACATTTATTAATTTTTACAACCTAAGTGTATGTAATTATCCATATACATTTATGTGCTACATTTCTATTGTTTTCTCACAACAATAGAAATAATCATTCATTCGTATGTAACCGATATATCCATTTCATATAATATAAACAAGTTTTTTTTTGTGTGTGTGTTGGATAAAATGTCATGAAAAAAATAGAAATTAACAAAAAAAAAAAAATTGCGAAGATGTGCATATCTCCATACTTTTTTTTAATTCTAGACAATCTTAAGACACCAAACTGTCAGCCTGCTAATTTGTCCATGTTATAAGTATTACCTAATGCCATTAATTATTCAATAGAGTGCTTCGCATGTGTATTGGATTTAAAATTAACGAGTTCAATGAAAAATTAAAACAAATCCTATTAACCATGTATATAATTTGTTTTCAGGCGTTTTAGTAACTTACTGCCAACAAGTGTCACGATTCAGATATTATGTCTGTTAAATGTTATGGGTCTTTGAAAAACAAATGTGATTTCTTAAATTATTTTAAAAGCAAAATATACTTTTATTATATATATAAATTGTTTATTCAATTATTAAAAAAAAATTGGCTTAATTATTTTCCTGCTAAGAACAATAAATATCGAACGAGAGAGCAGCGCATATTTTCAAACTTCTATTTCAAGCGTGTGAAACATAATATTTTCAAATTTCTCTAACTTGGAAAAAAAGCTCGACTTGTAGCAATTCACACAGGAGTAAAATTCGCTTGCTTTCAAAAACAAGCATACTCGATGACGATGGCGATGAGCATCTCGCAACAATTTTTCGGCTATTTGTCGGGGATTTTTTTTTTTTTAATGGAAGGTAAGAGGTTTTTCAAACCCGAAGCAAAAATGCGAAGCTGAATGCTTCCCCAGAAAATAATGCTCTCCCCTCATTACCAACCGTTTTGATTACACATGGCAGGGATATTTTATACACGAATTGTCCTGATTTACACATACAAAAATAGCTAAAAAATATTCCTTTCTTCCCAATAACCAAAAGGCCAAGGATGTTATCTTCAAAAATTAACTGTCTTTTAAATAGAAGAAAAACTTTTGAGGAAAAGCCACTCTGTTGCGTTGATCAACTTTAATGACTCTCCTTTGCTTTATTTTTTCCCTCTACGGCTTGGAACCTGAAGCCAATTAGCGAGAAACTGCACAATTGTTTTTAATTTATCCACTTATAGGTGGAAAAAGTCAATTTTTATCACCTTGACTTGTTGCACCAAAGTTTACCAAAAGAAAGCCATCCATAAGTTGACCTTCAAGTGTGTCGGATTCTTAATGAGCTTCCCAATACTATTTCAATTTAGAAACATAAACAAAATTTAAAAAAAAAATCCTTTTTTGAATTTCCCCCTGCTTCCCTTAAAATCTTCTCTGCTTACTAAATGAGGGCGAATCGAACAATGTCTGTGGAATCACGACAACCTTCCCCGCCCTCCAGTCCCGGTGACTCAACTACACGGAGGCTCATCGATTCGGTAAGCCGTCAAATCCCGGAGATCGATTTCGCTTGTACTCACACTGTTTCCTCCTCATCTACATAAAAAAAAAAAATTAAAAAAAAAAAAAAAAAAAAAAATCTCCTGCCTGCACTAGTAAGGCACTAGCAACCGTATTTCCTTTCCACGACAAAAGTCATTCGTGCACCTGTGAGAGTTTGACAGTTTGAATTGCATTTATCGAGACTGTAATTCTTTTCTTTCCAAAATTATTTTTGTTGCAACTATCAATTAGAGCTGTGCCAATACGGATGAGACATTGGCTTCTTCCTAAGTTACAATTTTTTTTTTTTACTCTTTCTCATTAAGATTTCGTCCTGGGTTATTTAAAATCATATAATTAACGAAAGAGTTTTTCACATTGCAGATACTATTAATGGATGTAATAAATATATTTTTTTATTTCCTTCCTACCAAGTACAATTTCATCTAAAGACAAAATGTAAACATTGATTTAATTTATTTAAACATAATTTGAATTTATCATTTTACATAAATTCAAAGATATTTTTTTTTTAATTTTTTGAAATAAAAAAAAGGGAAGAATTACATCCTGCATACATGTGTTAAAAATAAATTAACTGCGTGTTAAATAAAAAATGAATAATTTTCAAAGGACATAATGAATATCAAAAGCAATTTAAATAATATAATATTATAATAATTAATAGCAAACCTATCTTAGAATAATTCATTTTCAGTATTTTTAGATACTTTTGATTCTTCAGGAAATTCTATCGTAAGTATTATAATTCCAAAAGGTAGATAATACATTGATAAAAAAATTCTGTCATAGATTATCTATGAAATATACATAAATTAGGCATTGAAATAGAAAGGAATGGATTAAAAAAACAATTTAAACGGCACTTGTTCTTCAGTGTTTGAAAACTTTCAGAATGTTTCCTGATTTTGTGATTAAACTCGAACTTCGATGAACTTCAAGATTAGAAAAATAGTAACTTTTTTTAAAATTAGTCTTCGCTTACAAACTGCAATGATTTTAGTTTACTCAGTTGCTTCAGTGAATGACAATATACTAAAGATAACATGAATAATGGTAGAGATTGTTGCATTCTTTCTAAGCACTTTTTTTCTTGGTCTGTTTTTCAGTCGCATAAATAAACATTTTTTTCCCACTTCAATGTTTCAATGAATAAAGTAAGTATGAAGTACTTTGATTTTTGTTAGTTCTAAAGGTTTTTTACTGCATTAAATAATTTGTATTTCTAACAAGCGAAAATATTTGCTTAACACAAAAACTTCCTATTACCAATTTTATGTTTATTCTTCAGAATTTCTGCGTCCTGATGTCCAACTGGATGGCACTACATGGTCATCTCGGTGTTTAGAAATATAGAAATATCCTTTAAAAAGAATACGAGTTAAGTAGTCTTCAAATTAAACAGCTTTTGTCATTAAGCAAATTTATAATTATTTATTAAAATATAGATTTATAAAGAGAAAACCTAATATTGTTGTGGATAATATGAAGTACAAAATCTGAAGCTCCCAAAAATGAAATTAAATCAAGCCATTATTTAAAACAATAATTAATTTGAGAAAGTTAGATCATTTTCTTTCAAAACAACATTAGTTTAGCACAAGGTTTTAATTTTTTAATGCAGAAATTTACAATAGGCCATGTTCTTTACTTTTACAATATAACAGTATCGAATCATGGACCTTGTATTTTGATTTGGACTTCCTATAGAAGGAATGGTTATCTTTGAAATTATTTGTTTTCAATTTATAATTAGTTTCACTTGTCATTTATTTGTGAAATAAATTCTTAACACCTATCACTTAAGTAAATAAATTGTTAGTTTAAGAGAGCAAAATTAACATTCATGGAAAACCGCTGTCGCCTTTTTAAAAAGCAAAGTTTCCATCCTTTTTATGAAGTTTAAGATATTTTTTTCTACCTTTATATCTTAACCTTTTTTACAACCTTTTATAAAATCAAATTTTACCATTACTCATTTTAATGAATAATAGTAACAACCACTATTCATTTTAAAGAATAATGGTAACATCTAAAATCTATTGATGAGGTAGTTTTAACTGAATCCTAATTTTGATTTTTTTATTTATATTGCACTTTTTCTTTTATTATACTTGCCAAATAAAAAAAATATATAATTTTTATTGCTTCCTGACCGGTCACATCTGTAATTGAAAAAAAAATGTCATTTCCTTCAGGTGAGGCAAGAGGGAATTCGACGTTCAATAATAATCAGAAGAAACGTTTTCAAGTGTCCCGAAAGGCATTCCTATCTGGAGTGAAGTCATATTTCCCTCGCCGTTCTTCATTTGCAAGCGTTTTACTGAAACGCACACCGCAAATGCAATCATTTTCCAATTAAGAGAGCTGATAAAATCCTCCTCCCTCCGCTCTTTCGCTTTCTGCATTTCAACTTTCTTTTATCGATTTCTTTGTGAAGTATGGGTAACGGATCCCCTGCTATCTTCGTATCAAAACTGAAATACAGGGAGGAATGTTTTCACTTCAACAGGATTTTTTTATGGATGTCTTTCGTATGAGGACATTTCTTTTCTGAGTTACAACTTTTTAATATTTCCCTCATTCAAAAGATATTTTACTTTCTGGTTTTCCATGCTAAAAAAACCTTCTTTTCAAGAAAGGAAGAAAGGAAAAATCAGTTAATAGTTATTTTTGTAAAATGTATTCTTATAAAAATAAATGAAACTATGCATCATTATGGAAAGGCCTATTCATTTTACCAATCAAGAATTAATATTTTAAATTAATTAATACACAAGGATTAATTGAGATTTAAATGTAATTTCCTTTCATTAAAAAATAAGTTTAGTTATATATCCAAAATATAAAACAATCAATAAAATTATTTTAAATTTCACATTGAAAGAATGTTATGATTCTTTCTTATAAGTATCAATCAACGAATATTAAATATTTTGTATACATTTAATATTCTTCCTAAATTTTTTTACATTTAAAAAATGATTGTATTATTTTTTTAAGTTTAACCGTCAAGTTAATGAAGTTATATATTCAACATTATATTCGTAAGAACTGCACAATTACTCCACCACTCATCGTTGTAAATATTCAGTTTTGACATTCGATTCACTGAAGTGAGAGTACGTTAACGCAATTTAAGAAAATAGCTATGAGAAACTTAACTTAGCCAATGATTTCTATAAGTTAAGCAATTTATTATTATTTTCTTTTTTTTAAGATCCTTTAAAAAATGCATGAATTGAAAATTATTTATCCCTTGCTCCTTTTTAGTAAAATAATTTCTGCTATTGTAGTAACACTAGAGTCTGTATCAGTATTGTTTCTTCTTATATTAAAGGTAAATAATATTATCTCCATTATATCTTTCGATATCATTAAGAAAAAATGATGCACTATTTTATCAATTTCTTTTAATATTAAATCACTCACAGCTAGAACTACTGGCAGTGAAGAAAGAATAGTAGAAATGTTTTATTATTAAAAGGATAGATAAAAGAAAAAATTTCGAATGTATTCTACAATTATTATTTACCATCTTTTACAGAAAATCGAAACACATCTTTGTAAAATAAACATTACTAAACTTAATTGATCTGAACGAATTGTTCATTATGAATTCTGCATTACACAAAATTATATATACATATAACATGCAATCTAATTTATATGTCGTTATGTTATTTTAATGATTGTAATTAAAATATATGTTATTGTGAATTAGAATTATCCTCATAGTATTCATAACATTTTAGAAAAATACTATGGAGAGATTTTTCTACACAATTTTGAAGAATTGAAGAATACATTATTAATTAATTTCATCTTATATGTCTATATTTAAACGAAATTGTTATGAGTGGTGCTATAACAAGGATCTCTCTATTCTCCACATAATGAAATTTTATATATCTCTTTAAATGTTATTATGTGGATGCTTTAAGGAGAGAGATATCAGCTTAGCTTTTTACCTTTACTAATGGACACTTGAGTAGCATTTCACTAATTGTGCAAATAATTTACCACTTGTAGCTTTGAATGTGGGATATTTGTAGATAAAATGCTTCTCTACAAGAGAAATGTAAACACATAGAAGTGATTATACTAAGGTAAGGAAAGTTTTAATGGTGCTCTTAGCAATTAAATATATGATTGTGATATTTTTAACGATGTCAAACTGTCTTGATTCATTATTTTTATTTATGCAGGATGACAGAGAATAAAGAGATTGAAAAATTGCAAGATTATTTAGGTCATTAATTTTATAATAAAAAAAGTATTTTTATATTATTTTACATTTTATAATTAAGTTAAAAAAATTTATTTTACATTATACTTGTAGCTATTTTCAATAATAGAACAGTTACATGGCACTTTATTTTTTTTCTTACTGCGAATGCCTCAGTTTAAACATGAATGCTACTCAAATCGATTTAACGCGAAAAGTTACTCTATTGATATACAAAAACTCTTCATTAAATTAAAATATGTTTGCTTAAAAACATTATGTTTATATATATTATATACAATTTTCGAGAAATAAGGCTAAACAAAACAACACAAAATGATAAAAATACACCTAATTTTTTGCAAATTCTATTTCAAATGTAGTAAAATGTGTAAAATTAAAAAAAAAATTCTTACTTACAACTGTCTGTATAAGCATCCTGACAAGAATAACGTCTCTTTTTGAAAAGAAGGCCAAAAATGGATCTGATAAAAAAAGTTTTGTAACAGAAACTTTTTTTTTAATTTAAGAATTTTAAAAAATATATGAAATGAGAACATATACAAAACGATCTCGGGTATGTGAAAAATAATTTATAATACTTTCTAAAAAATTAAATTTCTAATATTCGCAATAATTTATTTTGATGGAACCTTACATATACAACATAATAATTCATTCCCTCCTTCAATATAATAATTCATTCATTCAATTAAAAATCACAAAGGTAATTAATATAACAAACTTGAATTTTAACGCAAATTTATTAATTTTCCTTTAAATCGATTCATTTTAGATTGATTTTATTCATATCAATTTAATATATCATGAATAATTAGATATTATTTTTCTATTTTAAATTTCCGTCTATGTACTTTTTCTTCCTCTTAAACTAACATTTCTGCTCGACTCGTGGTCAGGTAGTAACTGGATCATGAAGACTGATTAAAGTCCACTAACGCTGTTCATTTCATTCACTTCTTTCAATATTACGGGAACTCATTTACTATTTTGAAAGTGTGCGTAAAGTGTCAAGCATTGGCTTCCCTTAAAGGTTTTTTTTTTTGACATTCTTCAATGAGACAGGAAAATGTGCTGCATATATCCTGATAGTCTTCCCCAAATCAATGCAGTTCATTCATCCTCTATCAGTATGTGAACATGAGTTTATAATGATACTCACAATGTAGAAAAAAATAACCAAGTAACCTAAGCTTTTTTTCTATAATAAAATGTATATACGATGTGAAACCTTTTCTATTCAATTTCTTTACTCTATTTCATAATATTTGGTAAAAATACAGAATTATACTTCTCAAGAAATAAAGTCTTCTCTAAGGCCTATTAAAAAGTAGAATAAGAGAATGTGTAATTAATTTAATACTGAGTGTAATTACAATAATGCTGCTTAAATTTGATAAAATAAAATGTTGACAATATAAATCTTCTGCCAATTTTTTATGGAAAGATAACTAAAATATCAAATATGTGATTTAATATTGATCAAGAATATTTATATCGTTACATAAGTATTATTAGAGAGTTTTTGCATACCGTACGTTAGTTACCGTAGGACGTCCGTTCGCTTTTTCTCCCTAGCGCGCATGCTCAGTTTCCTATGAGCATGCGCGCTTAACGGACGTTTCTAACGTACGGTATGCTTCTATTGTTTATTATTTTCACTTAAAATTCAAATTAAAAGTTATTTGACAAAATTTTTATAGTTAAATAACATCGTATAACAAAATCGAGTATAATAATATGTGCAGAATAATAATATGTACATACATAGTAGTATGTTCGATTTTGTTGAATTATAAATTTTATAGAAACTTAAAAAGCAGGCAATTTCATTATTTTTTGATGAAATTAGTCAATGGTAATCATTACCCAAATGACCATTTCAATTCAGAATATTAGTTTTCTTGTTCTTCCATCTTTTTTTTTGTTGTAGAGGAAGTAAAGAAGCTCAGAAAGGGAATGTTCAATCAGGATGGCAAAGTGAAAATTACTTTAAAGTAATTTCCATCTATTATATTCTTTTTCTTGTTGCCATAATATCCATCTATTCTTGTAAAACCTCTGTGCTATATTAATAACAGCAAAAAAATTGTAATTTCGTAGTATAAGTTAAAGTTTAACGAATAGAGAGGACTTACATGTTTCTGAGAAAATAGTTAAATTTCACAATTTTTCTACGAAAATGGAACATGAAAAATGGAATATGGATAGAGAAGCAAATTGTGAAAGCCCTAGATAAAGATATCGACGGATAGTTGAAATAGGGCTCCTTCTTTGTTTGATGCCAAATCTAATGAATCTTGATTGTGCCTCACATTCAAAGCAGTTAGTTTGAGGTTATAATGGAAAAGATACAAAAATGAAGCATAAATAAGCAATGAAAAACAATTTAGCGAGCAAGAAAGTTATAGTTATTTATGTAAGGTATCTTAGGAAAGTATATCATCTTAATTGCTTGATTGCAAAATAAGTGCAAAACTGGGGGGGGGGGAATTCCCACAAATAGAATTTTTTTTCAATAAGGTTTTGGTTAAGATATGAAAGAAATGGAGAAAATTTAACAAATAATGAAAAATAAAAAATATATAAGAGCAAGTTATTGGAGATTGCTTAAATAAGATTCATTCTTTATCTATAAGAAGGAATTGCAAACGAAAGTGAATCAACAAAGAGAAAATATCTAAAGCAGTAAGCAGAAACATTGAAATTTTCTATTAAACTTTAAACATAATCATTTAATTTTTGTCTCTATTTATAAATATTTTATGATACATTTTATCATATTATATTTCTATAGCATTCCATTTTTTCAACAAAATATGCTTTGTGTGTTTTCTTATAAATGCTGAATACTTTGAACTGGAGTCATTTATTACCGGTGCAACAAATGTGTAGTACACACAGCATTATCTAGCACAAAGATCGATCGGGCTTGTTGCATTGTACCCATCTTAGAGAAGGAGCATCTCTCCTACTTGTAATTCAAGAATTTTGCAGATATTGAGGCGAGGCTATTCGAATTCACTTCATTTATAATTTTTCGAATTGTCCTTCAATTCAATTTCAAAAACAGTTCATGCTCTTTTATCATTTAATTGAATAGTATATTTTGGTATAAAGGTTTTCATAAAAAATAAAAAATAATGATGTGATCCAAAATATAAATTTATTTTAAGAAATCAGCACTGATAAAAAAATGTAGAAACATTTTTTTCACAAAAACAGATGCTCAGAAATAAAAAAAAAGTATTTAAACATAATGGATTAATAATAATATATTTTATTTAAGTATATAATTAAAATTATAATGTAATAACAATAATAATGGTATCATGTAAAGTTTCAAACACATTCTTCTCCACTAATGTATTTATTTTTAAAATTTTTTTTAATTGAAAGTTGTAACATTATATATATTTTTTTATGTTTATAACAATTATTTCCAATGACATTATAAAAAAATAATTTTAAAAAACAAAGTATATTATTTCATTAAAATTTTTTATCACTTAATAAAATAGGTTTTACAGTGTAAATTTTTTTTTATTATTGTAGGATAATTTATCAATTTTAAAATTAAAAATATAATGTTAGTGATTACTATTAGTAAAAACTTTCTCTAGTTTGTTTTTTTATTCAATAAGAAAGATAGAAATGATAAATGTTTTGAGAATCACGGAATAGTTTTTTTTTATATTAACTAGATAATTATTTTATATTAACATTACAAAAATAATTTCTAGGAAATTTTCTTCCTATATCAGTCTTTTATAGAAATTTATTAATACATTAAAGTTTATTAATGCATATTTTTTTGCACAAAAAATATTTTCTTACATATATAAATTTAATTTTATTGATGAGAAAATAATAATTGCAATATTGATATTCGACATAGTTCAGCAGTTTATAATTGTTGATAATCATTAACGTCCATTCATTCAAATGTCATGCTTCTACTACTACTTAAAAACATCGAAAATATTTAATTGTAAAACAATTATGAAGGAAATGACTACTCATCTAATGCCTTCGATACTCACTACTAAGGCAAAGAAGATATAAAGTTCAATTTCAACATGTTTGTGGTTTTTGTGGAGGATAAATTTTTATTAAAAATTCATAAAACTCATCCACATTGAAATAATTTCTTTTTTATCAACTGATATAGAACAATTTTACTTAGTTTGATTGAACTACCCAATAATTTAATCCACTTTTAATTGAAGAACATGCTTAAATGTGAGATATAAATAAATTATTTAGATTGTCTATCCACAAAAACTACCAATCCACATTATTGTTTTCAATGATAAGTCAAGCCCAATTAATTCCATAATAAAAAACAATGGTTTACTTTATGATAGATAATGTGGTGTGTAAAATAAATATGCTTTGATAAAATATTTATAAAGCACTGAAATTTTTAAACTTATAAGTTGAGAAAGTGTAGAGTTTTAAAATTCTATATGTTCTTTAAAATTATTTTATATTATATGTTTACTTGTCTAAACTGAATATAAGAAAGGAAACATTATTTACAACATTTTTTTAAAACGTGACTATAGAAAGCTTTATTTTAATATAAAGGGAAAATATATATATATACAAACAGTTATAGTTAAAAGGATGATATTAAAGTCTTAATTACAGACAGAAATTATTTTTTTAAAATTATTTTGATAATGTAAGAACATAAATTATGCAAGGTTGAATATTAAAAGTGAAAACACTTGGTGAAGAGATACATGAGGTTTCTTCTATTCTACAAAAAATATGCCCATTAAAATAACTTATTTGAATATAAAATATGTACTAAATTTTAGATAAATTTTAGTGTTACCTGATGTTTACATGGTCTTACCTATTGATGTGGAATTCTATATTTGCTCGGGTGTGTTTTGGGGAGTAAATGCAATTTTACGAATAATATTTCTGTAGTAGCTGCAGAAATCACAAGTGATGAGAATGAATTTTAGAATGAAAGGAATAAATGAAACTGATTTTAGAAATAGCTTTAAAACATTGAAAACAGCCCTAAAAATGAAGAGCTTAACCTTAATAATATAATTACTAATCCTAACCATGTAACAATCAATATTAATTTGTTATTTTAAGTAAGATGCAGTTAAATTTATAAACTTCTAATAAAAGAAAATTTTGTCATTTCTGACTTCATCTCCATGTCCATTTATTAAACCAGATATAATATACCGTTTGATTACTTTGTATATATTGATAAAGCATATATAAATAACTTTCATTTAAAATTAATCCATTCAAGGTATTAGATTCAAAACTGTCAAAACAATTTATGTTAATTAATATGTGATTGAAATCTCGTATATAAAATTAATATACGTGAAAATTCAAAGATTTACCTGTTTATAATTGAAGACTTAAAAAAATACTTATTAATAATAATAAATTCGAAATAAAACTCTCTATTAGAGAGTTTTTGCAATGAGCATGCGCTCTTGGGAGAATAAAATAACGGACGTCCAAAATACGGTATGCAAAAACTCTCTAATATTTGAGTCAACAGGATATTATTATTTTCAATGACACAATAGTTACATTTTTGTTGTTGTTCATTCAGTAAATTTAGATTAATTTTTAATTGATGTTTTTTTTTTCGCCAGGTTATCCTCACCTTCCATCCGTTCAAATAGCCTTTATATTTGGCTTGTTTTTTTATTATTAATGTTAACAATCACTGAATTACTTTAAAGAAAGAGTTTGTAAATTTCATTTCACATGAATTACTTTTCGGCCTGAAAGAAAGATCTATTTGTCAAAAACTATGGACAACTTTCTGACATTATATGAGTGTGGGTTGATAGGTTTTCGGCCTGACCTAGAGATGGTACAATCAATCTATTATCTCACTGCAAACTATGGTGCTTTCTTTTACTAACTTATATGTACAATGTCAGAACCATCTCTTAGTTAGCGTAATTTAGTTAGTGATTTGCCAGCCATTTAAGTGAGATGTATAAAACTACATTCCTGAATGTAGGCAAATTTAAAAAAATTCAATAGGAAAACTTTTTTATCTGAGAATTTAGCTCTCTATAAGCAGAAATACAGTAAAGTTTTGTTTTGACTTATAACTATGGATTTGACTTAAAGTCAAACTAATGAACCAACCTGAAAGAAAACAAATACAATTTTTCAAATAACAAGGTTATGACTTCTGGTGTCTGGGATGCAAAAGTAATTATATTCATTGATTACATTTAAAAGGGTAAAACTAAGAATAATAAATACAACGCAAGCTAATTGCCGCGTTTAAAAGAAGAGACTAAGACAACATTTAGGGGGAAAAAATGTGTCACCAAGACAATATTTCATTATATTTATCAATCGTAGAAATATTTAAAATAAACTAAAATTCAATTTTCTTGCTCATTCACTGTTTTCACCAGTTTTTACACCTAGCGACTACCACCTATTTCCTAACCTTATAAAATGGCTTGGTAGGCAACGACGTGCGAGGGAGTTATTGATGCTGTAAATGGGTATTTTCAGGTGCTGGATGTATCGTTTTATAAAAATGGCATTATTAAATTAGGGCACAAATGCATCAATATTTGTGGGAATTATATTTAAAAATAAAGCAATAATAATAATAAATAAATAATAAGTGTTTTTTTTTTTATCAGGCTGAAAATTTATCAGCTCACCCTCGTACTGTCTTTTAAAACTTATTTCTGTAAGCAAACTTTTTAAACCTGAATATTAATTTATTAAACAACAATTCGCCACTTGATGAAAATATAGAATAGCTATTTAAAATGTCTTTAAAGATTATACCAAATTTAAAATGAATGAAAATATTTATCAAATTCTCTTCTTTATTGAATTTCATGATCATTTATTCACACTCTGTTATAAATATAAATAAAATTAATGCATCAAAACATTTTCTGGTGGTTTCCTCTCAAATACAATGAATTTTGACACTTAACCTTCGCAAGTCAGCATAATTTCGTCCTGTACAAATGAGGTCTTTCATTCATAAAGTGAAGGAAAAAATCTCCCCCCAAATACTACTCCAACTGTCAGAGGCATGCGTTTCGGGCTGGAAGCACCACTCCCGAACCTCCTTGCGATTCAGCTGGTACATCTGTTCACTTTTATTTGAACGGTCTCCAGAGCGGCAGATTATCCTTCCCTTGCGAACACTCCACCGAGCTTCTGCGCTCTCTGTTTTGCTGAAGGGAAAATGAAATGTCAGGACACTTGCCTTCCATTGATTTAACCAGTCCCCTTCCAGTTGGCATCAAAGTGCAGTTTAAATTGGAGGGAGAGCATCCCCATTCTTTTAAAACGTTTGGGAATTATGGCAAGGCCATTAAGAGCGTTGTGGGATTACTTAACACTCCTAATGGTGCGCTAGTAGGCTGGTCTGCAGGTAGGTCGGTGGTGCGGGGGAGGAGCTCGGATATAGGTCCGTTCGTCTGGAACCATACACTTTTTGGGGGGTTTGAAAATCCTTTCTTAGAATAATAACTTTAAAAGCGAATAAAAGTAAATATAATGATGATGTAATAATAAGAATGTGCAAATTAAGTTTTATAAAATGTAAGCAAATGTGGCAAATATGTATTTCAATTTGGAGTGGTATTTCAGTGGATATGTATTTCATGTATATTATATGTATTTTAATTTGGAGTGGTATTTCAGTGCATATGTAAATGTAGTGGACATGTATATTATACGTATTTCATTTTAGATATGCGTTTCAATAATATTTTATTATTTAATGTTTATATAGAATATTTCAAATTTTTTAATTAAAAATTTGCTGGCCAAATATTATCGTTGTTTATTTTGAATGAGGAAATTTAATTGTGTTCGAATGTCTTACAGGGAATCAAGCATGCTATCTCTTGACATCCAGTTCAATTTTGAATGCATTTTTTCATTTTTGCAAGAGTTTAAAAATACCGATTTGTAACATTAAATTATTATAAGGGAAATTAAAATATGCATTTACACAAGAAGGTTAGATGTCTTTTGAAAATAATTATGCTCATTTTAAGGATCTCTAATAAATATTTCATTATATTAAAAGTAATATTTAAAAAATTTCTCATCGAAACAACTAAGTTCATTATTATTCGTTACCATTGAATAAATTAAGTTCACAGTCTAAACTCTGCTCTTGTTAAAAAATTTGTTGTTTTTGTTAAACAGCTATGGGTCTCTTGCTCCACTGATAAACTCGAATTGCTCATCTAAATTGCTCACCGAGTTATGAAAAGATTACATTGCCTTTCGAGATATCATTTAAGAGTAAAATTTGCGGGTTATAAAAGAATAACTCGGAAAACTTTCATCATTTCTGCGGATTCAGCGGATTCAATCCTAAACCTTCTTGCACACTAACAACAGTTGAGTTGGATTAGTTAAAACTTATATTTAGCTTACAATTTTACTTTCTGTACACTTAAAATTTTTCACTTTGTTGAAACATGGGTTTGAGTGGTAGTTTCGAGGTACATAAGGGAAACGTACATCAATAGTCTTAGTCTATTTTTTGACTTAAATTATAGACATGAAAAAAAAATATTGCTTACATTTTTTTCTTTGCAAATATATGAGTGAAAAAAAGGATAGAATAGATTTAAAGCTTTCTTTGTTTTCTATATCATTAAAAATATATGTGTCAATGGAACTTTTCTGTATCACTTTTTTTTCACTTTTCTGCGCTTGCTACTTAAGCGATTTAATAATCAAAAATATTCATTTCATTAAGTAATCCATAGAAATGAAAAAATGGCCGTTGTGAATCAAATCGAACAATTTATAATATTACAAACTATATATTTCGATAAAGATTCTGATCTGTTATTAACTAACATACTTGAGTGAACATATTAATATTCTAAAAAGCCAGTAAAAGGAACGATTTGCTTTGAACTTACTTTGAATGATTCTCTTTCGACAGATTATTATTGTGAGCATTATTTTATGGAACCCGCAAAACTCCTGAGCGTAGAGCGAATACAAAAATTATTTGCCAACATATTAATGGTACTGAAAAATAAATTTTAAAAAGTTTTGCTTTTGTTTCGTTTTTGTATAAAACGCTTTAGTAATGTCCTTGTTTCAGAAAAGAATATTTGCACCCAAAATTTACCTATTGAATGCATTTCGTTATTTATAAAGAAATAAAATGTAACAAGAGATTTCAATAATTTCTTTAACGTAGAAAAATATAAAATATTATTTTAAATCTTTCATTATGCATCCCTTTTTAACTACCAAAGTAAGGTAAAACAAAAATATAAATTTTTCTTATATAAATTAAAAAATATAATAAAATTCAAACATCCTAAATTTCCCTTTTAATTCAAATTTTGACGTAAAGTTAGTTGTCAGTATAATTAATTTATTAATTTTTTTTACTTCAAAAAAAAAATTTACATCAAGGAGTTAGAAAATCAGCTTTATGTTTACACATTTTAAGAAAACAATATAAAAATCCTGTGATTAGTTTTAAATAGTCCATAATTATTTTTTTTAGTTGACAGTGTGGAAGAGATATGAATTGCTATCAATTGATTTTGGCAATAATCTGAGATTTTTTTTTTTTTGAAGGAATATTTTTTTTTTTGTAAAAATCTATAAAATTCTGATGGACTATTTTTTTTATTTCTGAATGTACAATATATAATGTCTATTATTTCATAGTATTTAATGCGACTTTTGTCCTGA
The DNA here is from genome assembly GCA_021605075.1 of Caerostris darwini. Taxonomy (NCBI): domain Eukaryota; kingdom Metazoa; phylum Arthropoda; class Arachnida; order Araneae; family Araneidae; genus Caerostris; species Caerostris darwini. The sequence continues at coordinate 14,217 of BPLQ01006459.1, read as the reverse complement.
TTCTTTTTTTTTGAATTTGAATTTGTCATTTACTTTGATGATTAGCAAATGGAAAGATTGATTGTAGGAATATTAAGCGTTGTTCGAAGTTGTTAGGGGTGGCAATTTAAATTTTTTTGTTAAAAAACAGAGTAAAAATTTATGTAGAGTATTACAGTTTAGAGTTTATTTAGGCAGTATATTTTGTTAAAAAAATTTTTAAAATTATCTAATGCAACGATTTTCAATTTAAAAATCAACAGAAAAATTAATTCCCAAATGTAAATGAATAACTTAGAAATGAAAGTAATTCAAATGGATGAAAATGATAATAATAGAATTAAGGGAAAAACTGAAAAAGCAGACTAATTTTATTGAAATTATGATTATATTTACGATTAACCATTCCATAGTATAAAAATATAAAGGATAAAAGTAATAAAAAATAGGTGTCAGTAAAGTATAGTAATAGTAAAATATATGTATTATTATTATTATTATTAATGACTGAATTTCAACAAGGCCATTAAAATTTGAATAAAAACAAATAAAATATGCGAATTTAAAAAAGGACTCAGTTTTCAAAATAGCTTTCCGAGCTGAAAGGTTAAAATTTTCAGTGAATATCAATAATTTTTTTTTTTAAGAATTGAATCGTGTTTTACAATTAACATGCTATTAAATAAATAGCACTAAAAATCAATACTGTATTAGAAATGCATGTTCTTTCAGCAGATGCTTAATAAGACGCCTTTTTTTTATTAGAGGTTTCTAATGGCTTAATATCTCATAAACATTGATTATAACTTTCAATTGCAAAATTAGATTTAGGGTTTTATTTAAAGTGGAATGTAAATTAAATATTTAAGTGAGGTAAAAATGTATTGAAAATTATTGCATTTAAATAAAAATAAGCAACAAAATTAATTTAAAAATCTTACATATAGCTGAAACATGTACAATGCCTATTTTAAAATATGCCTTATTAAACATTTCGTTTATAAATTTTTTATGACCATAAATAAATTATCTCTGGGGATTCCAGTTATGTGAATTTACGACTAAAGCTTTATCTCACAGACTATGAATATAATACTGATAAAATAATTTTTAAATCTTTGGAGAGAAATCAAAAGGCTTGGAAATAGATATAAACCGTAAAAAGAATTCACAATTATCTACTTTTATATTTATATTGCTACTAAAGCATGGTAGAAGAAAACAATCACAATAGTAAAATAAATTTGACTTATGTCCCCAATGCAAAGTAGCGTTGTCTTCTTTTTATCGGCGTTTTGATATTTAAAGTAAACTGAGCGCCATCAGAGAGGGATACCATGAAACCGAAATTGTTGTTAAGTTCCTTGTTACTGAACGCGCGGCTTTCAAAAATAACACATCAAAAGATTCCATCCCTTTTAGAATAAAAAAGAAGGCCCTCTAATCCGATTAGAATTGACGTCAAAAAGTCCACCCCGTACTTCCTCTGTCGACGATTCTTTACTGCATAGCAGTAAGGAATCGTTTGTTCTTTTTAAAAAATAATAATAATAAAACCTGCAATCCTCTTATTTCAAACGATATTGATGAATGGAAAATGGAAAGTGGGTTCGTGAGGGTATTATACGTAATTCGAAATTGCATAGCGGGCCAATTCAATGGAAGGCAAGTATTTAAAGCGTTATTCCAATTGCCTTTCTTCTGTACTTAATGGAACTGAAGCTGAAGAGCATACATGAAAATACACCATAGCAAGCTGTATCATTTCCCACAATTTAAATGACTGTCAAAGAGGTTTTAAAGGGGCGGGAAACGCATTTGAAAACAAAATAGGGTCTCTACTTAGGTAGAAAGCACATTTAAGTGCTAGGATTATGGGTAGGACTTTGTTGAACTTTAATTCTCAGAACGCAGGAGAGTTTCTAAAAATATTACTCTTAGCTTCTGTCTCCATTTATGTGTATTTTTCTACATCGCTTAGCTTTCTTTTTCATATTAATTTCAGTTACTCGTTATAGCATTCATGTTTTTCTACATTGTATTGCCCTTTTGCTTCTATAAATTTTAGTGAAACATTGACGGAATGATATTAATATTTTAAGTTTATGTTCTTATTTATTGATTTTTAAGACATTTTAAATTTCTGGTATCTATACTAAGTCTGGTCGATAAATCTATGTATATTAAAATATAGGTTAAAGACGAAAATCACATATTCGATTTAATTTTTTTTTATTTGACGAAATTCCTATGTAAGATATCGACGTTCTGTAACATCGATGTTTACAAGATTTCTATGTTCAGCATCGAAATATCGATTTTCCAAACGTGTAAGACCACTGGGCTAAAGAAAAAGCGATTCGTAAAACAGATTACCAACAACTGAATAATCGATATACGAACTCGGCTACGGGGATATCGTTGGATGTATGCGGTGATTTTCGTCAGTGCTTCTGCATAATTATTGCCCTGAGAATTTTAATGCAATCAAATCAGATTGCAATTAGAGATACATAAATTAGAAATAGAATGTATAAAGGAATTTGATTTTATGTAAACTCATGTTTGTGAAAATTGCAACACCATGACGGACTTACGCAAGTGAGCTGAAATTTTCAGGAAATGCAAATTAGCGCATGATATGCAAATGATTAGAATTTCAAATCCGTAGCGCATGCGTAAGCTGAGCAGCGCCCTCTGAACGGCGGATGGATGCGAATAAATAGACGGCTGTAGCGAAGCGCGTATGGTTATCGGTGGTTATCTGCTAGTGGTAAACGTTAGCTCAATCGTTACTTATGCCTCTTCGACGAAAGAGAGCGAGATTTGAACAACCTACAGAATTTGAACGGGGGAGAATCATCGGCTTTCGTGAAGCTGGATTGTCTTATCGTGCAGTAGCCGCTCGTGTGCAGCGTAACAGCAGCACAGTCATGCATCTTTGGAAGCAGTGGACGGACGAGTGTCGGACAACTCGGAAATCCGGGAGTGGACCCCGAAATGTGACATCAGCTCGCGATGATAGACACCTGGTCCGCATGGCGCTGACGGACAGTACAGCTTCCTCTAGACAATTGGCAGCACAGAGGTCAATAGCTACAGGTGATTAATTGTGTGCTTCATCAATTCGTAAACATCTGCTGCAGCGTGGACTGTGCGCAAGGACTCCTTTATACAGGATCCCTCTCACGCTAAACCATCGCCGCCTGCGGCTACAATGGGCCGCTCAGCATAGAGACTGGCGTGCTGATTGGCAGCATGTCGTGTTTTCTGACGAATCCCGCTTTAATTTGTGGTACCATGATGGACGCAATCGTGTCAGACGCTATGCCGGTGAACGCCACCTTCCGGAGTGCATTATCGAACGTCACAGTGGACGAACATCCGGAGTTATGTTCTGGGGTGCCATAGCATATCATGGGCGATCTCAATTGCTAAGAATAGTGGGCAATCTGAACAGCAATCGGTACATCAGTGAAGTTCTACAGCCCCAAGATGTTCCCTTCCTTCAAAGCTTGCCAGGCGCTGTATTTCAACAGGACAATGCCCGCCCTCATATCGCTAGGACTGTTCAATCTTTCTTTTCGTTGGTCGGCGTCTCGCTCGTGATCCTCGTCCTGTTGCTTCTGCAGACGAAATTTGGGTGCGCATACAAACAATATGGAATGCTCTTCCTCAGGCAGACATTCAAAATTTGTTTGATTCCATGCTACGTCGTGTAGCAGCACTTATTTCGGCGCGTGGTGGCTACACAAAATACTGATTCCGATCTCTTGTTATTGTTTGTTTGCTTTGAACATTTAATCATTTATTTGTACCACTACCACTCAACTGTGTATAAAATTTCATTCAATTATGACGATTCCTTCATGGTGTTGCAATTTTCACAAACATGAGTATATTTATACTGTGTAGTATTTATAAAATATATGCTTATGTATTGATTTTTTCAGTTTCTCGGATATAGATAATTCATAATGTACAAACATATTATTAACAAGATGAAATAATCTTGGATTGATTTTGTTTAAAATGTAATTATTTATTTAAATAAAAAAGGGGAAAAATTTGAACATAATATGAATATGAGAAAAAGGTCTTATACACAATATTTTTAATCAAATTTAAAAAAAATAAGTTAAGTTACTAATAGGGATTTTTTTATTTATTTTACAATATTAATCCTTGCAAAAGTCATTAAAAAGTTATTTAGTTTTAAGAACACTCCTCTTTTATTGAATAAAATTTTTCTAATTATTTTGAAGAAATAGAAATTTGTCTTATGGAAATTTGTAATAAATTTCCCTATTAATCAAAATGTTCATTCTACTTGGTAAATTTAAATATATAGCTTAACGTTCCTTAATATTATAGAGTGATTTATCCTTGTGTATGGTTTTCTTCATTGTAGAAACATACTTCATAATATTTACAAACCATTCACTTTTAAAGTACCTTCAAATTTAGATATTCTTAATTCGTAACGACTGCGAGTCGGATAAATTGCAATATCACAGAGAACCACTCATTTATAAAAAATATATATACTATAAGTGTTGTTTCATCTAATTTGTCAAATTAATTAATTTAATCGTCTTCCCGTGACATAAAAAAAGAGAGAAAAAAATATTTGCCAATGGCTAACATCTTACGGCCAACAGAGTTGAGGATTTTATGTTAGGCTAAGAAATATTTAATTGCATCTAGATCTTGGCGAATGCAGTGCTGAAAATTTTCTTATCACCTCTTGATATAAATTTTAAAAACAAGGATTAAAATATGTGTTCTAATGTTTAAATTTTCTTTTAAACTACAGCATAACCATGGATCATTTCCCATTTTTCATGAAATACAGCCTTTAAAAAAAGTCTATTAGAAGTTTTTTAAAAATAAAATTACATGCTATGTGACAGGCTGCAAAAAAAATAGATACATACATAAAAAGTAACGACGTACAACATGCAGTCAGCGTGCTTCAACCTGAGTATATTCGATACAGCCAAAAGATTCTGTAAACCATATATTATTTTAAATTAAACTACCATTTCAATTAACAATGGTAGAATGCATAAATAAATCACCGCGATGAAATTTAACAAAATATTTGTGTTTCGAGATTATTTTTTTTCATTATGCCATTACTACTTTGGTAATCTGATAACTATAAGAATAGTTACATTCATAATTGATGTGTAATATTTATATTGCCCATTAAATTTTAGTAACTGCAATATGTCACTCTGATTTCATATTTAAAACAATATAAAATATAAAAAAGAAGATAATAAACAAACAATAACTAGCATAAATCTAATTAATTAAGTATATGAGCATCACCTATGAATTTTTAAATAAACAATGTTATGTACATGAAAAATCAATAATGTCAAATGATTTTCTAAATCCCTAAAATGATGGATTTTAAAATAAATTGTTGCAAGTCGATATACTGAATGAGTTGAAAAAATCCTTGAAATTAGCTGAAACATAGAGTTTGTACATTGCGAAATCAGAAGAAAAAAACCATTGTGTTTGTAAAACATATCACATATTTCAATATTCAGAACAAATCTTTGTAAAAGAATATTGAAAACATTTATAAATAGGTCAAATATTTAATAAAAATAATAATATTAATAATAAATATAGTTAATTTGAATTCATATATTTCATTTCGTTAAAAACTTAAATATGCGTTATTTCTCTAAAACATTTTTTCTTTTTCAAATTGCATCTTTTTAATTACGACAACAATGCACAAAATCTAATGATAACTCTCACATTATGTGTACATGTAATATTTAATAGAAATGATTGCATATGAAACTGCAAAAAAATATGTATTGAACTATATTACAATTTATATTATTTACGACATCATCTATTATTAATGAGATCGTTATAATTATATGAAATACTGTTTGTCATATTAAATTCCTTGTTAATTTACGAGCAATTATTTATAAATAAAAATTGTAATATAATAAATTTAGCTACAATAGTTAGATTGCTTCTAATACATTTAAAAAGTTAAAAAAAAGTTTTGGAAAAATATGAATATTTACAGGTTAGTTAATGTAATATTCTGAAATAATAATATCAGCTAAAATTATTAAGAATTTTATTCATCTGTACATTATTACACAAATAATAAGAAATATGATTTTGGTTCTGAAGATGATAGTTTCTTTTTTTAATGCACGATTTGGAAATGCTGCTTTTCAGGACAAATTCAATACAATATTGAACTAGAAAAAAAATGATAAAAGCTTTACGCAAATATTAATCAACAAATTATAATGTAAGCTATGTTTAAAACTATGAAATCGAAAAATTTATAAGATATATGCTTTGTATATATTGTTTTGCATTTATGAAAAAAAAAAATTTACACTGAAATAGAATAACAGGCAGATTCCAAAATTATTTCAGCGAAAAAAAGAATAAAACTATATCAACAGACGAAGGCTTCCCTATGTACGAATAACAACTGATTAATTACAAGTATTAAAATATAAGAAATTAATATTTTTCGTAACAATGTTAAATTAAAGGGGTTTTTTTTTTAAATGGAAAAAATAAAATACTCAAATTATGCAAAAAAATTATATAAAAGTACTTTATCAAATTAAAAAAAAAATTATATTATAATTTATTCCCGTAAAGTATGCATTTGGTTTGTGAATACTGGTACTTTACCCTACTTGAACTACAGATTTGGTGTTATCCAAGGAGCACGATGGAGCATCACGCTCGTAATGACAAGTCCTCTTCCGCTCCTCCTCCTCCTCGAGCCCGCGAAAAAACGAGGTTGGGGAAGTGCAAGCACGAAATATAACAAACTCCAGTCACGTCACGCGAAAAATAAAGTAACTAAAATTAAACGATAAGGATTTGTGAAGCCAATAATGCACAATGATAATCGTGATAAAGCTAGGTCATACAAATACTGTAAAATCTAAAATATTGGCCTTAAGTTTGTCCTAAAAATCAATGTTAATTCACTGTCATAATTATTACCCTGTATGGGGTATCGTTTGCCTGTTTTTAAGCGTATTGCTTATGCATGCTTACTAACAATCTACCGATAGGTATACATTTGTAATGTACGTATATATACCTGACCTGAATGGCCGAGTGTCTAGCGCTCTGGCGCTCGGTGCCACAGGTTTCGGGTTCGAATCCCGGCGGTGCCATGGATGTTTGTAGTGGTTCGGAATCCACTTTAAGCCGTAGGTCCCGGTCTTCTATGACTGTAAGAGCGTCACGGAGCAAAAAGTCAGGCTTCTACCTACGGGTGCTCCATCACAACAGAAGCTGCTTCCTTCCCCTTCAATCATGAGTCCATATGGGCTCGTGGGCTTGGCCAGCCAAGTGGGATAAGAAACAACAACAACAACAACAACGTATATATATTATAATTAGAACATTATTAATTGTAATTTATAAATACATATGTTAATTATTAAATTTGCAATAATTAACATATTAATAACATTTGCTAATAAAAAACTTTTTATGGCTTATAAATATTGATGAATAAGTTATTTTAAACATCTACAGGCAGAGCATATAAGAGAACTTGTATTAAGATTTGAAACAAATGGGTTTTCCATTCGAACAATAATAAAGGGTAGGAAAGATAGTTATCCGAATAGAATCCGACTATCTGAATAGATACACAGAATCATATCAAGCTCATTATTTTAATGGCATAAAAAAGATTTTAAAAATATAACCACAAATTTAACCAGTATTCTGAAATATGAATTCTTCGAAATAACACAGAAACCTTGTGAACACACTGAACGATGTACTGAAGCTAAAAATAAAATAAAAATAAAATTCCCACGTATGTAAATATAGCATGACATTTTTTTTTTCGACTTATTCATAAGACCCCGTGCCTCGTTGCATGGCAAATATATGACTAAATTTAAAAAAAAAAATGATAGTGCAAACACAAATTGAGATATTCATCATATATAGATCTCCTATGTCAAATACTCTCTCCATTTACTTGAATGAAATGAATCCTGTTCCTGAGCTCCTTTTCTCCCTTCCACCACAAATCGCACAACTCTGCGAACTATTTCTTTGAACCGAACGTATGTGTCCCTTACCCTCATGACAAATATTCAGTACTAATTGTCGCCTACAACCCTTTTCAAAAGCCATCGGGAAGGAGAGATCTAGAATTGCGCTTGAGCAAACACAACATTTCATTGACCAGATGATATTCGAATAGTGCAGTTCTCCTGCCAAAGCAACGTGACAGAGATATTCCCAATTTTGCATTCAAAACAATCATGGTCGTCCAGGGATCTTGGAAGTCGATGGGGATGAAATTTGACCCAGCATTATTTAGAAATGACGCTCGTGTCTTAATAAAAGTTTGCATTGCTGTTATTATAAATGAAACGCTCATTTATGACAAATCTAAGATCTAATATATACAATACTGAAAGCATGAGAGAGAGAAACGAATACGTAGAATTAGAAATAGAAGTTTTATCTTGAGAAAAGAATGAAACTTCAAACTTTAGTATTTGACATTAACCGTATATTATTTCTTAGTTAATAGTACTGTGAATAGGTTTCAAATAATACATTAGTATATTTAAGCATATTTTATCTCCCTTACTTTAAAATAGTACTGAAAAAAACATTTTTAATAGTAATATAAAATTATTATTTGCCTTATAATAATTATTAGATAAGCAATATTTATTATAAAGCAATAATTTTAAATTTTATAAATTATTAAAATTCTCAAAATCTTATTTATATATTGTACCTCTTAATATAATTCTTAAATTATTTATTATATATTATAATTCTTAAATATTCTCCATTCAAAACATTCTCCATTCAATTCATTTTTATTGTTCACTGTGTAGAACAAAAAGAGGAAATCGATATTTAATTATATAAGTATACAAGAATTATTTTGTACTAAAAAGGAATAATTGCGCATCAAAAAAGCAATACTTAAATTAAATAAATATTTGAAAGAATTATTTGGTATATTATTTCTTATTGAAGGCTTTATAATACATTATTTGAAAATAAATAACAAATTTCAAATAGTTTATAATAATTTCAGATTGAAATATTAACATCACAGAAAGACATTCAAGTTTTTGCAGTAATGCAAGTTTTTAAGTAATACATAAAAATAAAAGGTTGTTTTTTTTCCTTTTTCATTGAAGCTTTTCCTTTCGTTACATGATCTTATACAAATATTTGCTTAACTTGTAAAATAATTCAGCATTAAGTTTTTTGTAGTAATAAATGTCAAATTATTTTGTCGAGTTATTTTTTTTTAAATATTCATTTAGTTTGGCGTGATTTATTAATAAATCTCAACATAGGAATTGGAAAGATACGTCTAAGGAGACTAGTTGAATAAATAGACAAAAAAAAAAAAAAAAAAAAAAAAAAAAAACCCGAAAATAATGGAATAGAGTGAAAATTCCATATCTTTGGAATAGAGTGCAATTTCATCCGTTCTCAATTATTTTCTAATTGTTTTTAAACGTTTTTTTTTCTTTCTAATGCAGCTGGCAAACACCTAGACAGCTTGGTCTTGGATGCCTTAAGGCAAGCGCTGCACAGACGTACTCACTTTGCATTACCCAGGGTGTGCGAGTAACTTGAAGATAAGCCACGGACGCAGAGTAACAATGCCCCCGCAACGCTCTACGATCCTATTAGACCGGGACCTACGGTTTAAAGTGGATTCCGAACCACTACAAACATCTATGGCCCCACCGGTAATCGAACCCAAAACCTGTCGTACCGAGATCCAGAGATCTAGCCACTCGGCCATTCAGGCCCGCTTGTTTTCAAACGTACATTGATTTTAATCAACGACGGCAGATTATGTTAACTTATAAACATTTATATTTATATAAAAACTTACATTTCCTTTTTTTCTAGTTTTTTTAAGAAAAATTCGTCTAAAAAATTTTATCATTCTTTTAATCGTATGTAGTAATGTGATGGGCAATTAAAAGAAAATTGCTGAGTCACTTTTGAAAATTTAATTAGTTCCGAATATTTTTACTTAGTTAGAAATGAATGTTTGATATTTCAAAAGCCTTCAAAATACACTTTGGAAGCGAATATTTAATCTGTGATTTGTTTTCTTTTATTGTTTATACGCAAACTTTTTTTTAGTAACATCAAAATTCAACGGCATTCCTCTAATAAAGCCAATCACTCCCACGCTTCAACTCTTTCTCCAAAAAAAAAAAAAAAAAAAAAAAAAAAAAACGGATCTTTTAAAATGAAAAATTCTTTTTTCGAAACTCTGCTCCAAAATTTAAATACTCAAATAAGGAAACAATACATTCATTCGGAGAAAAAATAAGCATTTTTGGAAGTATTAAAAATGCAACTGTAATATTTATAATGTATATATACACTGAAGTGACAAAAGTCATGGGATACCTCTTAATATCGTGTCGGCCCTCCTTTCGCCCGGCGAAGTGCAGCAACTCGACGTGGCATGGACTCAACAAGTCGTTGGAAGTCTTCTGCAGGAATATTGAGCCATGCTGTCTCGTGAATAATTGTCCATAATTGTGAAAGCGTTGATGGTGCAGGATTTTGGGCACGAACAGACCTCTCGATGATGTCCAATAAATGCTCAATGGGATTCATGTCGGGCGACCTAGGTGGCCAGATCATTCGTTGGAATTGTCCAGAATGTTCTTCAAACCAATCGCGAACAGTTGTGGCCCGGTGACATGGCGCATTGTCATCCATAAAAATCCCATCGTTGTTTGGGTACATGAAGTCCATGAATGGCTGCAAGTGATTTCAAGTAGCTGAACATAAGCATTTCCAGTCAATGTTCGGTCCAGTTGCACCAGAGGACCAAGTCCATGCCATGAAAAACAGCCCACACCATTACGGAGCCACCACCAGCCTGAACAGTGCCTTGCTGACAGTTTGGGTCCATGGCTTCGTGGGGTCTGCGCCACACTCAACCCTACCATCAGCTCTTACCAACTGAAATCGTGACTCATCGGACCAGGCCACGGTTTTCCATTCATCTAGGGACCAACCGATATGCTCACGTGCCCACGAGAGTCGCTGCAAGCGATGTCGTTCTGTCAGTAAAGGCACTCGAGTCGGTCTTCTGCTGGAATAGCCCAAGAAAGTCAAATTTCTCCGCACAGTTCTAACAGACAAGTCCCTTGTACGTCCCACATTGATTTCTGCGGTTATTTGACGCAGTGTTGCTTGTCTGTCAGAATTTACGACTCTTTGCAGACGTCGCCGGTCTCGGTCGTTAAGTACAGGCGGTCGACCACTGCGCTGTCCATGGTGGGATGTTATGCCTGAAATTTCATACTCTCGACACACTCTTGACACAGTGGATCTGGGAATGTTGAATTCCCTAACGATTTCCGAAATGGCATGACCCATGCGTCTAGCTCCAACTAACATTCCGCGTTCAAAGTCTGTTAATTCCCGTCGTGCGGTCATCATCACGTCAAACCTCTTCACATGAATAACTTGAACAGAAATGAAAGCACTGCGCATTTATACCTGTTCTACGCGATGCTACTGCCATCTGAAAATTTGCATATTGCTATCCCATTACTTTTGTCACTTCAGTGTATATATATAATATTTATAATATAATATATATTTAGCAATATGTAGCAGTATAATAAATTTATTTCCAACATCTGGTGCCCTAATTTCTTCTTCATGGTTTTTAGAATTATTTATTTATTTATGTCATTTCAACAACAATTTAAAGTAAATTTAGAGTTTTAAACATTTTTATTACTACGTTTGTTCTGTTGATGTTATATTTACGTTCAACTAGATTTAACGAAGGACATTTTTCAGATACAAAGGATTTAATATAACTGATTTAAATAATAATAATAGTGAACACTATTTTCCCTCGCAAACACTTTAAAGAGGCATTAAAATATGTTCCTCATTTAAAAAAGTAACATGTATATTTAACTATTTTTTACTTCATAACTAATTAAATATTTAAAATATTTTTAATTTTAGTAATTCACTTACACAGGAATTTTTAAAATTATATAATTTATGAAAATATAAATACAGTATCAAATACTTAGTTTTATGTATATGTTTTTTATATTTTTGTTGAATAATGAAAAAATGCAACATGTTTGTTAAAAACTAAAAGTTTTAGAAAAATTAAAAAGTTGTACAACAAATCAAATACTTGACTTAATATAAATCATTCAGCCCATTATATATTGATTTAATATGCCAAATTTTAAACATTTTAAGTGCAACTTGCATAAGTATAACCGAAGAAAGGTTAAATTTTCATAATCCTAAAAAAACTTCATTCATAACTTGTAGATATTTTGTAGATCTTAATCAATAAGATCTACAAAAAAATGCCAACTGTGTAAAACTGCTTAAATCAGATTCAGATGCTCAAGACAACGTGCTCAAGATTTCAGGATGAATCATCAATTCTTGAACCTTCCTCAACCAGACCAATAGAAGGGGGAGTTCCTCAAGGGTCGCTCTTAGCGCCCGCCCTCTTCAATATTTATATAAATGATATTCCGAGAGATTGTCAAACCTCTCTTTTCTGCTACGCTGATGATACGGCGATAGCCACACAAAACAAATCACCTCAGCTTGCTGTTAAAGACTTGCAATATTCTGTCTACAATTTAGAAAAATGGTTAACCACCTGAAAAATTAAAGTTAATGCCACGAAATCTGTCTGTATGCTATTTACTCGGAAGATTTCATTTTCTCCATTAGGGAGTATCACTCTTTTTGGCCAGCCCGTCCCCTGGGTAACTGAATATAGATACCTGGGGTTGTTCTTAGACCCAAAATTATCATTCAATTCCCATATTAAGAACACAGTTGCTAAAGCAACTGGTGCAAGTATTAAACTCCACTGCCTAATTTCTCGAAAGAGTAGGCTTGCGATCAAACACAAGCTTCTGCTCTACAAGTCTATCATTAGACCTATCCTGGTTTATGGTAGTCCTATCTGGGCCTCTACCTCACTCACAAATATTAAGAGACTCCAGGTTTTCCAAAATAAACACCTGGCTATGATTGCTGACGCACCATGGTTCGTCCGTCGTAAGATCATCCATAGAGATCTCGACGTCGAACCTATTCCTAATTATATAATCAAAATTTCAAAGAATTTTCTTGAAAAATGTCCTCAGATTAGCAATGAGTTAATCCGTCGTCTGCCAACATATCACCCTGGGGTGAAAAGTTCACAGAAAAGACCACGGGTAGTTTACGACGTCTCGTATGAGTGTTTTCCTAAACTTAAGAAACACCATGGCTGTTACTCTGAACAAGCGCAAGCGAGTTCAGGTAATGGGGTGAGCCTTGCTCATTGAGAATTATCTCAATGTGTATCTGACGATTACTTTGGCTTAAAAACTAATTGATTTTCCATTAATTTAGACGAACTGGCGCAGAGGTAAAAATTCGGACCTTCGACCGCGAGGTTGAGGGTTCAGATCAGAACTCTGTTCCTTTTATTATTGCTACGTTGTGCTTTAAATTTATTCATGACTTTCCGACTAGTAACTAAGTTAGGTTTTTATTTTTAATCGTACGCTTTTTTACCCCTTTTATTGTAAGGAAAATAAAAGGATTAGACATAAAAAATTATAAAAATAAAAATAAAAATTATAAAATCGAAAATCAAAACAAAAATTATAAAATTTGAAAATCAAATAAAAATTATAAAATTAGCAAAATAAAGAATCACGGTTCTGTGATCGGCGTTTTTTTTTTTTTTTTTTTTTTTGTGGACATTTTAACCTTTTTACCTTTCAGATGCTCCTATTGGCTCCCACCGTTCAGCATGATTTCCCAATCAGTGATTTCGTAAACAAAGGGTTGTTTTGTTTGTTTACGTTTTGCAATATGTTTACGGTATCGACAACTGGTCCCTAATTGTACCGAATTTAAAACTTAACTTTTAAATTCGTTTATTTTTTTTATCTTACTTTTTATAAATAGTATTTTCTTTTTTTTTTTTTTGAGTACCTACTTAATTTGAATTTTTAGAAACTTTTATCTTTTATACTACTAACAATAATTAAGCAGCCATTTAAAATTCCAAGCATATCTATGAATTAAGATGAGGAGGTTTAAGGGGTATTTCCTTTCGTTGGTGCTCCGTAATCGGCACGCCAGTTGCCAGTTGCCAGTCAAGTGTGTCTAACGTCGTCAGAA
>BPLQ01006458.1:0-24548 GCA_021605075.1 Caerostris darwini | reverse complement strand
AATACATTCAAATAAACAGTTATGTAGTGGCAGGTTAGCATTTCAACAAATTATAGGATAAAAGATGCGGATAGATTTATTAAATTTATTTCGAAGGTTTTTAATATGTTGAGAGGATGAGGTAGAGAATATGCTATGTTACTCGGGAAATTCAATTCCCATACCTTCTTTTACATAAGTACATCCAATTATAAAATTTTAAATTTATAATTAAAAATTAATAAATGATGTTTAAGCTAAGCAAAGGCTGTGAAATGATTGTAAATATTACAAAAATAATTAAAAGAAAATCTTTTATAAAATAAAAGTTATTTTCTGGGCAAACTTAATTCTTTGCTCAATCTGATTAGTTGGAAGAGAGAAAGAGAAAATGGAAGGTCAGGAAAAGGCGGGGAGAATGAAACTGGTTCTTTTCCCCTTTGGAAATCTGGGAGTGGGGATCCGCTTTGTTTAACTATTTTCAGTAAAGGGAGAGTTGAGTCATAAAAGATGTCACAACGATATCCGGCTACTACTCTCCAGTCATACACACGCACGGAAAAAAAAAAAAAAAAAAAAAAAAAACAGGATTGTAAATGACCATCACTAAATTGCCAACTTGACAGGAAATTCTCACTATACTTTGAAATTAAGAATGAAGTAGAGGGAGAGTGAAAGAAAACTAGACAAGAAACCGTAATAAACTAGAAAAAAAGTTTGCAGAAACTACCAAGACAATCAATGTGCATCTCACATGACTCTTTAGATATTTTTTTTTAATATTTAAATGCAAATTCGCCAAATGATAAGACAGCTGTGAATGTTATGTTAAAATACGTTTTGAAAATAATTAATAAAAGTAAATTGAATGACTATATTTTACTTGAATTTAGAACGCCTTTACGAGAAACGTGAATGAAAACGATAGAGGTTGAAAATGCATCGATTGAACTACTTTTCATTTATCTTAATGTATAGATTTTTTTCCCTAAAGTTAAGTGGAAAAAAAATAATAATAATTTATTTACTCGCTGAAAAATAAGAGTGAAAATGTAAGTTAAGTAATGTTTTCAATAAAAATGTTATCTCGATTTCATATTCCTATTCTGAGTTCACCTTCGCAGTTTATAATTCGCTTTAATACTGTATTTAATTTAGGCTATTATATTTTCATTGATCTAGTTAAAACAATAATCTCTTATTATTTCATACACCCGGAACAATGCCTAATCTACTACTAATTTTGCATTCTAACAACGTACTTCATGTGTTAGTACATTAATCGCAAACAATGGAGAGAATTGCTTAATATCAATATTATATTTATTTTCAGCATTTCTATCGTTTATTTATTTATTTAATTTTTTTCTTTTTTTTTTTTCATATTCTTTCTTATATGAAAGAATGAAAATATCACATTTGGGAGGAAAATAAAACTTTTATATAATATTTTTGGAATGGATTATTATTTAAATCCATTCAGTTTCCATGTCCAGTTTTGAATCCATTATAATTTGTTAAGTTTCAATTTAGCTCTCAAGGCATATATCTATCTAATTACACTGTGAAGTTTAATTTAATGACCTTACAACCTTATTTTAGAATTTTTAATTTATTTGAACAACAAAAATTATAACTATTTGAAATACTAGTCAATTAATAATAAGTTAGGTACAGAAGTTTGGTATTTCATGGAAAAGTAAAATTATGAAAATATTGATAAAAAAATTCGTTAATATTTTGAACATTTTATATTCATGTTACATTTTTAAAAAAAATAAATAAATAAAAAAGAAGCACAACTGAATTATATGTTTTGAAAATATTAATTACTTACGTACGCTTTAAGAGTATTAAAAGTTAAAAATTTTTGGAACTTACTAATACCCATCTGAATATATATATATTTTATTTAAGATTTTTTTTTTTTTTTTAATATTTGTATCGGAGTTTTTTTGTGTGAGGTAATTAAAATGATAAGTATAGTTTTAATCTAATTCTTCAAATTGTATAACTACTATATTCTTGTACATTTTAAGCAAGTTGAAGAAAATTCAGATGACTTAGAATTTCTATATCTGATTTTTACAAAATAATGATACTAGCAAAATTTAATTAACTTTAAAAATTATTTAAACCTTTATCTAAAGTGAAATTTTTAATTTATACTGAATTTCTAACAAAATTTATCAAAACATTTAAATTAATTAGTTTAATTTTTTGCATATATATTCTATATTATTTTTAAAAATACATATTAATTGATTGGCAAAAAAAAAAAAAAAAAAAAAATTGAATACATTTTGTAAATTCCATTTTTTTTTTATTCATTTATACAAATTAACAGTTTTCCCAATCTGGATCTTCATCACAGTTATCTGTATAGGATAAGGGATCCAAATCTGATTCTTCTAAAAGATAAAAATAAAAACAATAATTAACGAAAAGCAATAAAAAAAGTTAATACAAAAAACTCCAATAATCCATAATAAGTATCTAAAAATGATCGAACATAATTTAGAAAAATAAGTAACAAAAAAAAAATAATAATAATAATAATAATAAATCAAAGACATCAATATGCAATAATAAATTTTAAATAAAAGTATAATATATCGTACTAGCACATGTAACCTGGTGTTTCCCAGCTTCAGGAAATAAAACAACATTTTTATATCAAGTAGATAATTTGTTACGTTTTAAATAAAAGCAAAGCTCTTTTTTCATAAAATGTCAATAAAATATATTGTAATGTGAATAACGAATAATGATATATATAGGTAAAGGCACGTCATATTAAGAAAATATATAAAATAAGCCCATTCTAAACGATAAAAATATTTAACAATACTAGACATCATCTAATTTTAAACTGTTAGTAAATAGAAACACTTCATTGGAAGCATACCTTCAGATGAAGTCTGTGTAGCAACTCCTCCACACAAATGACCGATTCCTTCGGAATCGGCATCGGGCACTGTTATTTCTAACATTTCCATATTTTCATTTCCGTACCCAGCATACACTTTAGATACATCTTTCATAAAAAGATCTATCTGCTCATTTTCAGGAATATTCCTCATCCTTGTTCTACGATAAAAATGCAGTGCCATATATTGATTAACATGTTCAGGTGATCTTGTAGATAGAATGGCCTTTTTAAGTGTTTGTTTTCGTTTTCCAGAGCATTTATAGTGTTAAGGGGATCCGTGGGTGAAACAAATTCACCAATGCTGTGGTTTGTTGATTTATGTACAGCATTGCTAAAAATGTTTTGTACACCCACGTACTGCTTTGCTTTGTCATTACAAATGATGGAAGTTTCAGGATGGCAATGGTGTTTTATGAAGGGCCACAACTCTCTCTTGCTCTTTCCTTTCGTAAGGAAAAACAGCCCCTCTTTCTCGTCCCTGTCAAAAAGCAGTTAAACTTAATGAACAAATTTTAAAATGTTATCATGTATTTTGAAATAAAATAACAATTAAATGTATTTTACCGGCAAAACATTCCAAAAATGGTTTGTGTCATAGAATTCGTTCTTCTACCTCTATGGTATTTTCTTTTCGTCAGAAAAGTTTCATCCACTTCTATAGTTTTCCCTGTGAACATTAGTAATATCTTAGTTAATGATTTTAGTAAAATTTATCTGTCATTGGGGAAGTTAGAAAAAATACAATGCATTTAAGATTTCATTATTTTATTCTTTGCAAATGTAAAATTATTAGTTTTTAAAAAACAAATAAAGTCTCCCGTTAATCATTTTTGCATTTTAACCTCAAAAATATTTCTGAAATCAAATAAAAAGCAATTCATTAATTTATTCAATCGCATAATGACAAATTATTTATTATATTAAAAGAATGGAAGTGTATGTTACCACATAAAAAGAATAATGAATATATTTAAAGATAAAATATAGAAAATGAATTATTTTAAACAAAAGAAATTGTTAATAAAACATTTTCTTACCTGGACCTCCTAATAGTTTGTTGTTATGCGAAGCAAATACTTCGGCTACCTCTCTAAAATATGCGAAATAGTCATTAATTGTTTCAGACGACATTTGCTTCTGTTCTCGCTTTGCTCTATAGAAGTTTGTGATGGTAAGAGCTTTAGTGATAGGGAATTTCCACACAAATAGACACAAAAGAATAAACATATCAGAAAAAGTTATGAGACTCTTTTTGAAGAATGTATTACTCAATGGATTAACCTTAAAAATAAAGATGAAAAGAGTATTAAATACTGAAACAAGTACAGTTATTTGTATTATAACTATTAAAACAGATCACAGTGATAACAATATTAGGAATCAAAGAAAAATTACTTTTCCAGAACATGCCCTCTTTCTCCTATTCATGCACCTCCACACCCATCCCAGCTTTCGGGAATTATCCGTCGACGACTTTGTTTGACCCTCGCATTTGGGACACATAGGTGCTGGATCCTTCTTTGGTAGCATTCCACCTTCCGTAAAAATGTCTATTATTATTTCTTCACTCAAACTTCCGACGTCCATCACATGCAGATTTTTAAGAGCAGTATGCATTTTTAAATCAAAGAAAATTCAATATAAAATTATAAGCAATTTTTCAAGACTATTTCTAATAACTAGTTAGAATCTCCAAATGAGTGGATTAGGATCGATGCGAAGTAAGCTTTATATACAGGCGATGTATTTTCTTCATTGGTTGTTGGTTTTACTGCTAATGAGGATGAATGAAAAAAAAAAAAAATTAAATGCTGATTGGATAAAAGGAAAAGGGGAAGTAGAAATTCATGACCCATCGTTAAATATCGGGTCTTTTAATAAATCTTGAATTTGTCCCTTTTCCCACGGGAAATGAAATTTAAGATGCTTTACATTCGAAAGGAATGGAACACGAAAGAATAAAAGACCCTCTTAAGAACATAATGGCAGATGACCAATAAATCTACAGGCACTAGACTCCTCAACTTAACACATCATTCAAATAAAACCATCCGTCAACATAAAATAAAAATGCCACAAACAGACAAAAAGACTAAGAGCGTCATAAAATCCACTGCTTGACCTTCAGCAGGAGACCTTTACCCATGGAATGAGGATGGCGTTAAAAGTTCCAATTAATGCAACTTTTCACGTCTTTTTGCAGATAGTGAGGAAGTAACGGTCTCCAATCACTAAAGGGAGTTCATGTTACCAGGAGAAACAAGAAATTATTTCCTAGTCTTGATTGCAAACTGTTTTCAACATTTTTCAAACGTTGGAACATTTCATCTGCTGTCTCATATTGATTCTCAACAGACAATTATACAATTCACTGTACCAAATATTATATTGAATTACTGAGTGCACTTTGTAAATATTTTCTTTCTTTCTTTTTTATTTATTTTAAGCATCTATTTGAAGACAAAAAGATGAAGTTTGCTGAATTTTTTTTTCTAAATTTTCTCAATTTAGTTTTCTTTTCCTTTTTAATTAATTATTTATTTATTGTTGTTGTTGTTTTTGCCTTTAATTATTACTTTTTAAGCATGAAATCACTTGCAAAGTTTCCTACGTGCCAAAGAAGCCAATGACAACGAAATTAAAGAACGCGTAGTCATACCACACATCTTATACCTGAGGCTCGTGGCACATTTTTCGAATGGGAGCCCCTCAATGAAATGTAGTTTCTTTTTAATAAAATACTACCTAAAATAACTATCATTTTTTGTTGATGTAGACGGTTGTGGCACATGGGTAGCAGCGGTAATTCCCACTTTTTATCTTATAAGTACCTATTCACAAACCAGAAATTGTGGAAGTCCTTAACCTCGGGATTATCCGTAAGTAACTATTTCTATTACTAGTACTACCATATGTGATACATTTTTCACACAAATGAACACGTTCAAAAACTTGATACAATTTTTTTTAAATTTATCACGTTAATAACTTAAGTTTATTAAATACAGAATTAAAAAATTTTACTTTATTTTGTTATAATAAATGTCAGACCTTTCCTGTACTCATAGCCTCTCTCCTGGGGTCGGGGCCTGTGAAAATTAGTCCGTCTTGCCACCATATTGTTACGCCATCCACTGCACAGAGTGTTTTTTTTTATGGATTTAACATTTTTTGGACAGCACATTTTTCTGGCTAAAGCAGATCAATAGTTCCATACTCATAGGGTATATTAAAGATTTTATATCCCAGATGTGAAAAAATAAAACAAAATCAGACATTGGATAAATTTTTACATTATGTCAAAATATTGTAAATTAAAGTGAATAAAAACCAAATAATGAATAAAAATATTAAATGCGATTTCTAAAACATAAACAATAAGCAAATGTACATAATTATGAAGTTAATTCTGTTTTATTCTCTAAAAATCTATTAATAATTGAAGTTCTTATTTAACAAAAAAAAAATAAATAAATAAATAAGGCTATGATTATAAGATTTTGGAGAATTTTGGTTGTTCACCGGATTAAAAGAGAAGTCAAGAAGTTTTTTTTAAATACTAAACATGTATTAGTTAAAGCAGGCAATTCTACAACTAATAGTTTCTAATACGATTACTGTTTTTTAATTATGAATATATATTCAATGTTTTTTTGGTGATTAAAATGTTCTTACTACATTAAAACCAGATTACTTACTCCGGCTTTTGAAGGACACATTTTCGGATAAAGATTTCAAGCATAATCTACTTATAAAATGCATTAATGATATTCTTTATTAGTGAATATTTTTATTATATTATAGAAATAGTTTCTTTTCTTTTCTTTTTTAAACAGTGGAAATGCTTTCAAATTTTTCGACAACATATTAAGATAAAAAATAATAATAATAATAAACTGAAATCTGCTCGGCAAATTTCAACTTATCATGTGTGAATGGAGAACGGATGAATAAACTCAGGAATATAACAATGTTTAATAATGCAAGAGATATACGAAGCGATTGATTGGAATACTACAAGATTGGGCAAATTGAAATAGCCACATGAATATAGCAATGTTGAATAGATGAAGAACTTCATGAAGATTGAATTGTTCAAGAATCTCTAAAAGAACATGCAAATGAAGAATGAAGTATTACACATTCAATAGTCAAAAGAATATATCAAAGTTTGAAAATATTAGTCGTAAATGAAGAATGAAGTATTCCAAATTCTACAAGAAACACTATAGCATTCAATAGCCAAAAGAATATATCAAATTTTGAAAATATTACTCGTAAAGGAAGAATGAAGTATTCCCAATTCTACAAGAAACACTATGACATTCAATAGTCAAGTGAATATAACGAAGATTAACGTTATTCATGAATCATTTCAAGAGTTAAGGGGCCCAAGCTACCATTTTTCCGCCAAAATTTGCAAATTTGGAATGGAGTTTTATTTGCTTGCTGTACTTTTTGAATTGCGAAATGAATCCCTAACCAGAACAACATCATGTTCGCACATGATAAAAAAAAACGTAAAACTTAAAAAAAAAAAAAAAAAAACGTAATATGTTTCTTCATCTTGAATGTTGTGAAATTCACTTTTTCAGAGCAAAACTTGCTACAGAAATAATTACAATTTGATATTAGACACATGAATGTTAGAAATAGATTTTTTTAAACAATTTTTTTTCCAGAAAAAATGCTCGTTTGTACAAAGTTACATTTCCACTACTACATGACTCATTTTGATTTATACTTCTCCTTTTTCAGGTTATCTGGAATAAAAATTGTTATAAGATTTTATTCTTGAAAATGTGAATAAATAAATTGGAAATTCAAATTTGTCGATTTTAAAGCTGTGCAATAAATAATAAAAAGCAAATCATCAAAGTTTTTTTTACGAAACTTTATACGGCTTTTGGAAAATCAAAATTATTATAACAGAATTATAAGGAGTACTTTTTCTCAGAAAATCAGCCATTTATAAATCCAAACATATAAACTATGGTTTATATAATTGATTCATATTATTAAAACCACAGTTTTTTTCTCTAAATAATGTCTTAAATTTTATTAACAGTATAGAACTAATCAAAATCTTAAAGATTAGGTATGAATTCTGGTTTTTCCTTCATATTTTCCCGCCTTTCCCCCATTCATCTGATCTAATAGAACTCATTGTACCGAATTTAAAACTTAACTTTTAAATTCTTTTATTTTTTATCTTACTTTTTTTTTTATAAATAGTTTTTTTTTTTTTTTTTTTTTTTGAGTACCTACTTAATTTGAATTTTTAGAAACATTTATCTTTAATTTTACTAATAATAATTAAGCAGCCATTTAAAATTCCAAGCATATCTATGAATTAAGATGAGGAGGTTTAAGGGGTATTTCCCCCTGTTGGTACTCCGTAATCGGTACGCCAGTTGAAAGTTGCCAATAGAATTCTTCGAAAAATTCTCAGAACTACTCAGTGAACAACTTGTATTTGATTTGAGAACAACGAGGGAGACAAGGCTGTGTTTGAAATTCACGGAAAAAGCCGGCGGCGAAGATGAATAGACTGACGGGAGAGACAGGAAATTGGGGGGAGCGGTCAGTGTTCTTAATAGATCGTAAAAGTAGGAGGGGGGGGGGAATGGTTTGCGACAGTACAGAAAAATAGAAACTACTGGGGATATGTGGCAAGAAGGGATCACATATGCCTGTTTTTCAGTGTCTTAACTATCCGAAAAGAAATCAAATGATTATTCCTTAAATTTCCTTTCTTGTGTTAAGAATAAAATTTGTACCGAGGAATAAAAGATATGTCAGGAAAATGTACAATATTATTCATAAAATAAGTTCTTAACTGAAAAAAAAAAAAAATAAATAATTAAGAATTCCAATTTATTCACACTCCAATTTTTTTTTTTTTTTTTTTTTTCTAAAATAAATATAGGTTGATGATGTTTTAAGTTTTCTTCCAGATCGGAAAGTTTTTTTATAAGTTTTTTATCATAACATAAGACAAAAGTTTTTTAAAAATATAAATGTTTATCCTCAAAGTCGATGAATTTCAATACGAGAGAATATATCTGTACACGAAGCGTACCTCTGCTCTGAATCAAAGCTATAAGAAAAATATGTTAGAATAAGCTGTAAGGCTTATGATTAAAGGAAACAATTAAAATAAAAAGGGGGAAAAAAGAAAAAAACTTGAATAGAAAAAGCGCTTTCATACTATACAGTGCTTCGAAAGACAAAGCAGGAAATTATGTTACTCTTTAAAAACACATTGTAAAATTTATAATTTTGTACAGAAATGTATTTCTATTTATATCACAGTGTTTTGAAAAAAAAAAAAAAAAAATCATTTAATGCAATTTTGAATATTTTTTAATTTGTTATTAAATTTACATAATGCAAAAATGTGCATACAATACAGCAACCTACTGAGTAATTTATCCTTACAGATTATATTAATGTAGAGGATTAATATAGACTAATTTGTAAAATGGCCATGAATTATTTTGTTTAATACACTGCCAAATATTTTATTTTAAACATAAGACTGAATCCTTCAAAAGCTATATTTCGTTAATTTCCATTGCTCTTTGCTGTAAAAAATATTTTACACAATTAATGTGTAAATTTTATTTGTAAATATAAAAGAAATGGATTTAATAATAAAAATGATTTTTCTATTTTAAATAAAACTAACACTTTTTCCTCACTGTATATTTTTTAGTGAAAAATTTTTTTTTTTTATTAAAATTTTTTTTTTTTTTTCCTATGTTTGATAATTAGTGGTCGTATACTCAAAAAAAGAGAACAGAGTGAGCATGGATACAAATATGATCCAGTGCCACAATGAATACTTATTTTGATAAATGAGGCATTCCCACTTTCTATCAGTTGAATAAAAATTCTGTATTTATGAAGCAATAGCATAATATAAAAAACACAGAATAAGCATAAAAAACACAATAGAAATGAGATTTAAAAAAAAAATAATTAATAAATTTAAAAGTCAGTGCAAATTATGTACAGAAATAGCATCAAATGAAATTTTACAAAAAATAAATAAATATATAAACCAATATAAGGAAGAAAAATTTACAAAACGGAAAAGGCTAATTTTAATAAATTCTTCAAAGAACTATTTTTTTAAAGCGGAAACACATAACCACTCGGATATTTTACAGTCACACAACTACGTCATTTAAGGAACTTTTTTGTGCGGAGGCATCAAACCGAAGCACACATCAACAGTCAAAATTGACACCATAAACATTAGGTTAGTAAGCAATCGCCAAATGTAACAACATCGCCACCGCTTATCGCTGTTGGCGTTGACTGTAGTAAAGATAGAGTTCGCGTGTCCCAAAGACGGAAATCATTGATGAGGGCTATATATATAAAATTATATTGAAATAAATAATATTTATATATAAAAATATTATTTTAGGACAGATATTCTTAATTCTAAATAATTTTTTTTTAATTACTGATTGTAGTAACTTTTTGCCTAATTTTGAAAAATCGGTATTAAATAGATTTTTTTTTTTCTTCACAATACAAGTATGTATTAATTACGCTTTCCTTTTTCAATATAATTTAATTTAAATCAATTCCAAACGATTTCTTCTCCCATTCCCAAATCTTGTTTTGTAGATCTTGTGATTCAAAATGTTATTAGAATATAGTTGTGGTATCATAATAACCCTTTAATAAATCAGGGTTTTTTTTTTCCAAAAAATACAATCTATTTCAGAAAAAAAATTTTTTTTGTTTACTAAAATTGAAAATATGCATTGTTAGAATTATTATCAATAGGTTAATATCCTGTTTTGTTTATTTTTATTACATGAATTCAGCCAATCAAATAATTAAAATGCTTCATTTTTACTAATTATGAAAAAATAAAGTACATGCAAACAGTAATAAGAAATAAGTAACATGTGTCACCTTACCAACTTTTTAGGATATTGAAGAACACTGGGTCAAATGTCAGTAAAACAACATAAAATTACAATAGAATGATTAGTTAGATGTAAGATATCGGAAGTAAACTAGTGTTTGCCTTATATTAAGCTAGAGTAGATCAAAATTAATGTTTGCACAAATCAACTTGTGGGGTTTAAAAGATAACCTTTTAACAGATTATCTGGAGTATAACTTATCAAATTAGTTATACCAAATAATGGCAGCTAATAATAAAATAATATTCAATATAAATTACGTAACTTGAAGCATCTATATCTGCATTTCACTGATAAGATGGGCCTGAATGGTCGAGTGGCTAGTGCTCAGACGCTTGGTACCACAGGTTTCGTGTTCGAGTCCCGGCAGTGCCATGGATGTTTGTAGTGGTTCGGAATCTACCTTAAGCCGTAAGTCCCGGTCTCATATGACTGTAAGAGCGTCACAGAGCAAAAGTCAGACTTCTACCTACGGGTGCTTCATCACAACAGAAGCCGCCCCTTTTCCTCCATCCATGAGTAGATCACTCATGGGATATCCATCCCGAACTGCAGGACATTGAGGATTAGTCACAAACAAATTGATAAAAAATAAAGATAGCAGAGGGGTCTTTATTAATGTCAAGACTTTGCAATTATTTAACCAGCACAAAAACGGTACAGTACAAGACAAACCATTAAATTTACCAAACCTTAGAAAACATTAAATTTCATAGCTGTCAGTGCTTATACGCTATGAATCCTTGAAATAATGAATTTTATACAATGTATTAAGAGCTAATAAATAATATATTTACAACCAATATATTTTCATTTATTAAAATGTATTATAAATGTATTACATTATGTCTAAAAATATTTTAATAGCATATCAAAAATAATATGTTTTTCTACAAAAACAAAATCAGTATAATAAGTATAAATAATGAGAATGGAATAAGTTAAAATTATAGTAAATCAAATTAACAAATAAGCATTATTGGCTCATAAAAATGATCATATTAAAATTAATTTTCAATATAATTTTTTTTATAAGTAATATTTTTTTTAAAAAATAATAATTTAAATGATAAAAGAAAACAAAATATTGAAAGTCAGCAAAACAAAAATTTTAATATTTATTTTTCGATAATTTATTATTTATAACAGCTCTATATAACTGCATAACCCTTTATAAATAATTTTTATAGGGAATATTGCTTCAAAAGCCATTGAAATATCAAGCAAATTAAAGACATTTCTACTCTAAAAACATTTTATTGCAATAAAATAATTCTTAATTATTTCCTGATAATTGATGCTTAATAGTAACATTTTTCATTGTACAATTTTTATTGTTTTAGTATATGCATGCAATATATGATTTAAAAAATTAATTACAGATTGATTTCTCTTTAATTTAAAGACAATAAAAACAAACACATGATCATTACATAAAAATAATATTTTGCATTTTTTCCAAATTATATTAATAAATACATGCTTTGTATGATTAATATAAATTTGATAAAAATTAATAGTGGAATATAAACATTTCTCATTAATCGTAATAGCTCCAATACATTTTTAATATTAAGTATAATAAAAGGAAAAACAAAATGATAAAATTAAACATATGAATACAATTTTAAAAAGCTGGATTCTATTAAAAGAAAAAATCTAAAATTTTCTAGACAAATATTTGAAAAAAAAAATAATAATAATATTAACCAGAAAAGGAAAAAATTGTATTTTTTCTGGTTCGGAAAGATGGTGTGGACGATTTTATTTCTTGATCAAACATATTTATCTTGTTATTAGAATGGCGAGATGAGGAAACATAATTAGATTTCTTCTTGTAGAAATCTACCTCTAAAATTTGAGATTTGTAACTCATACCATTCATCTGATCACGTGCTTTAGCTGCTATTTCTTTATTAGAAAAACAAACAAATCCATACCCTTTACTTTTATTTTCACTGTCAGTAGCAACTCTAACACTCTGAATGGCACCAAACTTTTTAAAAAGATCACTTAACTCAATTTCAACCATGTTTTTGGGTAAATTTTTTATGAATAAGTTATTTAACTGGAAAGAATCATACTGCTTTTTAACAGAATCATCTGATGATTTAGAATTTTCTTTATAAGTAAATGGCTCGACTATAAGTTGTTTATTATTTATAAATTTACCATGCATTACTTCAATGGCTTTTTTAGCAGACGAATGATTGTAAAATTTGACAAATCCAAAACCTTTTGATTTACCATCAGTCATAGAAATTTTAGCTTCTTCAATTTCTCCAAATATTTCAAATTCTTCAATCAAATCAGAGTTATCCCAATTCAGATCCATATTTTTCACATAGATTTTTTTATAATGTTCCTCTGCAGCACTGTAATTACATTTTTTTTCACCTTTTATATATAGTGGTCTACCACGGTTGTTTTTACCATTCAATTCCTTAACAGCCATGAAAGCACTAGAAGAATTATCATAACAAATACAACCTTTACATAAAGAACCTAATTTTTTATCAATCTCAATATATGCTGATAAAATTCTACCATATTTTCCAAATATCTCGCATAGTTTTAACACATCAACATCAGGGTGAAGGTTTTCTATAAATATACTTGATGCCATAATAGATGAGTAATCTGAAAAGAAAAAAGACTAGTGATATCAATGTATTACATGCAATTAATGTTAGAAGTTTTGATAAATAATTTTAATCTGAATTATATTTATTTAACAAAAAATTTTAAATTTTTTTTCACATTATTAAAATAGGTATTTAATTATAAATCATTAAGAAAAATTCTCTAGAGCATTTAAAATTGCAATACGAGTTTTGAACTTTTGTTGTTGTTGTTAAATGCTTGTAAGAAGTGGCAGAAATCCAATACACCAAAACATAAATTCCATATTTTCACCAAAATTTATATATATAATGTTATAAACATTTGAAACGGCAAAACAAAATTCAAATTTGAAACTCTAATTTGACTTATCCTTTTGAAATTTTTTTAACTGAAAGTCAATCTTATATACATTAAATAAATTTTAACAGTTAATTATTCTACTATATTAAAACACATAAAATAAATGAAAACATTTACACCTAAAAGATTTTGATCATCAGTAAGCATAAATCTCAAAATTAGTAATCAAGTCATGTCGGATGGTTTGCTGACTTAATTAAGTGTTTATGATCTTAATTAATTTTCAATTATTTATAGCATATAATTATTATAACTAGTTAAAAAATGTGAATAAATGATGAGAGTGTTAATAAATATAATAGCTGAAACTGGAACCACAGCTTAAATTAAAAAAAGCGATGTTAAAATTACTAACTATATATTAATAAAAATATACTTATCTACTAGAGAGAAAATGAATGAAGTTTTAATTAAACAAATTCAAAATAAATTAATGAAACTTATTTGATAAACAAAGCATTTAATTTCAAAATATGATAATATCATTTGGACAAAATTATATGTGAAATATGAATATAAATCATTATCTGCTTTAATGTAGTCTGCAAATTAATGAAAGATTCAGTGACCTAAATGGTGAACTTGTATCATGAAATAATAAAAACGTTAATTACTGCATTTTTTTTTTATATTGAGAATTTAACTCAAATTCTTGATTCTATTCATATATTCATTTACATGTGCAAACTAGTTAGTAAAAAAGCTGTAATTAACATACTAAGAAAATTAATTCATAATTATCATTAAAAACTAGTCCTGACATTTTATATGAAAACATCAGTCAAAACATTAATAATTAAACAATTTAACGAAATTTTACAGTAATATATATAGTAAATTAGAAAACAAAATTTTTGATTTATTTTTAAACATTTATAACACGGCGATAATTTTTTAAAAATACAGTAGAAAAATTATCGTTGCAATTAAGTGATCTCTTATGAATTTACTTCAATTGCATTTAACTCAAATTGGTTGATAAAAAAAATTTCCTCACCATTAACAAACGCTTATTGAAAACTCATATAATGTTATTGTAGATATGTATAATCAAATATTAATGTCACACACGTTTCAATTTGCATGTTGTATATATTCATCTGCCAAAAACAAACATAAAAGTCAAACCGAAACTGAAACTTCACTCTCATAATACAATAACAGTTAAAAAATTTCCACTATTACATATCGTAATCAATAAAATAAAAATTGCGCAATATTTGTTTAAATGTTTTGAAATTAAGAAATTTATTTTTTAAACAGGAAACCTTTTCAGATTCATATTATTTTGTTATTTCACCATATATTTTTTTGTGCAATCAAAAAATTAAAAAAAAAAAAAAAAAAAATTTTCTCTTTTATAGATGTTTAAAATTATACTTGACTTGAATTTATGCTCGCTGATTTACGGCTGACGCATAAGATTTTGGAGCTATTTAGCCCGTGAGGGCTCCATATCAGATATAACAAGAAATAAACAGTTGAAAACATATGAATATTGCCCAGTATCAATTTACGAAATCATGAAACAATTTACAGCAACACTAAAGAAGAAAAATTTAGAGTAAAATTTTATGCGCCATTTAAGAACATTATTAGTAATATACGATTCAGTTTCATGGATTGCCGTATTGTTAAGGTTATCAAGCGTGTTAAAGAATTTACTAGAAATATGTTTAAGAAAATCAAATAAAGAAGGAATGTTAATAGCTTTAATAAGATCAGAATTACGCATAAACCATTTAGCAGAGGGTTTTTTCTCTTTCTAATGCAGGTGGCAAACACTTAGACAATTGTCTTTGATGCATTTAGCAGCGGTTATTTGGCGGATAATATAGCGATCCCACCGAGAAACGTAAACAAAGCGGATGTATACAAAACTGCTGTGCGTCGCTACGCGGAGGAAAGGTTCCTTCCCACCGAAGCGAGAGACGTGAAGATTCAAGCGGCAAGCGATAAAATTTTTTCGACCCCTTCACAGCGAAACGCCAGAAATAGCATTATGCCTAGTGAAGTTCCGCTCAACTCGAAGCGGCGGATTGCAAACCGGTTTCAGGCAAACGTGGTGAGGCTAGTGATTGGTCAAATCTTGTCGCTTACATCTTCTCACCTCGGTGGGCAAAGCACTCTCCGGTCAGTTGGGAAACGGCAGTCGAACTGTATGCATCACTCGTTGCTGTTTTAAGTGCAGCATGCTTGTATTATTTTGGTATTTTGTAATTTTATTAAAGTAATATGGATTAATTTATACCATCATCATGTATATTTAATTTCGTGATTACTACAGTTATGTTTTGTAAGGTTTCAATAGTTTTAAGATCAGATTTAGCCGCATAAAACCAAACCGAGCAAGGGTTTTTTAAGATAGGATGGAGGACGGCCGTATATAAAAAGAAGTTTATTATCACTGGTCGGAGTTGAATTTCTATTAATAAGAGGATACAGTTTAGAGAATTTAGGGTTTCCATTTTTGCAAAGGGTAGCAGTGTCATCAGCGTAAACAGCAATTAGAATTTTAGGATTAGTAGGTATGCCAACAATAAAAATACAGAAAGGCAGTGGTAAATGTTTACTACTTTGTGGAGTACCTGCCAAAATATTTTTAATAGAAGAGAGAGTTCAGTTAACTTTAACAGCGAAAGTTCTATGAGTAAGATAGGAGCGTATAAGTTTAATCAAGTGTGGAAGGAAATTAAGAATAATAAGTTTATAAATTAATCCGTTTATACAAAATCTATCGAAAGCGTTTTGAATATGGGGGAAAAAACCCAACCGTACAGTATTTATTTTGGAATCCACAAATAATCGTAGAAGTTGATGTATGGTAGAAAGGTTTTTCCTGAAGCCAAATTGTTCTGGATTTAAAACATTCTTTTCAGTAACGAAAATATTGGAAATTTTATAAATGATTGCTTCAGTAATTTTACTGACGGAGGAAAATAAATTTACCCCACAGGTACGTCCGTATCCATATCCGAGAAAAACAAGTGAATAGGTATTTAGCTATTTGGGTTAGTGGGCTCATTTTCAGGTTTGAGAATAGGAATTACAGCAGCAGCTTTCCAAGCAATGGAAAAATAATTTAGTTCAAAAATCTTATTAACTAAGTAGGTGATAGAGATAATAGTGACAGAAGGAAAGTGTTTAATCATTTTATTATTAATATTGACTAATCGTGGGGCTTTTTTAATATTAAGTTTATTAATAAGAGAAACAATGTCTGAAGGGTTAGTAGTAGTATGAGCGTAATCATGAACTTGAAAATTAAAGTTAGAAATAGTTCCATTAACATCCATTTCTCTCCATAGATATGGATGTTATTTTTTCATATTCTACATCATTTAATATCTATTTCTTCATTATGAGCAGAATTAATGCCTTGGTCGCGAAGCGACCAAACCTCCAAATAAGTGCAAGATGAAAATAGTGGCAGTCGGTCAAAGCCCATTACCAATTTTAAGTCCATAAAATGTTTTAGATCAAAACAAGTTAACTTAATCAAAAATCATAGCAGAATTAAAAAGAAAAAAAAGAGAAAAACAAAAGAAAAAACAAGTAAAAAAAAATCATGAAAAATAAAAAAAAAGAGAGAAAAACAAAAGAAAAATAAAAAAGATAAAAATTAAAAATAAAATAAAAATAAAAATGAGTCCTAACAAAATCAAAGCACCAAAGCAGAAGCATGAAAAAACAAACCGCGGAGCAAACGCAAGTAGACTAAACACCAGACATCGTCTCGAAGTCCAATGTGACCTTGGGACGGAGAAAACGTGGGCGAGGAGATCGTAGAACGTTTCAAGCGAGCGATGGCTGAGAAAAAATCCAAACTCAAAAGAGAAATGCAGTATCAGCTATTTATTGATGTTAATAGTGAACCTCGGTCTTTTGCGGCTAGAAGGAAGCGATAAATCGTAATCATAAATATTTATATCATGAAGCACAGAATTTTGAGAAGAGTTAACCGAATCATAAAAGTTAGACGCAATTTTTTCAACGTATTCGCGGAACGAAGGCATAGAGAGAGAATATTTAATATCTTTGTTGCGTAAGAACCACGGCGCACTTACAATCATTCGAATAATTTTATTTTCGAGTCTTTCAATTGCAAGGAAATTACTGTTAGCCGTACAGCCCCAGACTGGACTCGCATATGCTATAATGGGTCGGAGGTAGGAGAGGTAGATTAGTTTTTTGAGTTCAAGGGTTAGTGAAGAGTGTCTGCCCAAAAGAGTATAAAGTTTTCTAAGTTGAGTATTAAATTTAGTACGGAGGTAATCAGTATGAGATTTAAAGGTTAGTCTGCGATCAAGAATTACACCGAGATATTTTACTTCATTGGACCAGGAGATGTTAGTATTAAAAATAAAGATGATAGGAGGATTACAATTATTTTTCCTGGTGAATAGTACTGCTTCAGTCTTCGCGACGTTAAGCTTAATTTTCCACGTATCGAGCCAAAGTTCAAGTTTATGAATGTATTTTTGTAAATTTTTTTGAATAATGTTAATGTTCCGCCCCTGTGCAATAATAGCTGTATCATCAGCATATAGTGTTAGTTTAATAGTGTGATCATGTGGAATGTCGTTAGTGTAAATATTGTATAGGAACGGTCCTAAGATCGAGCCCTGAGGAACACCTGCAAGTATTTTACAGTTCTTGGAATCCACATTATCAACCGAGACGACAAACGATCTGTCAGTAAGATAATTCTTAATAATTTTAATAATAGAAGGAGAGTAATTAAACTTAATCATTTTGGAAATCAATCTATTAATCCAAACTCTGTCGAATGCCTTTGCAACATCGAGGAAGATTGCAGCTGTATTACCTTTCCAAGTGAAACCTTCAGAGATAGTTTCGACAATGTTGTACAGCTGGTGAGTTGTAGAGAGGTTTTTAGTAAAGCCAAATTGCTGAGGGATTGGAATATTCAGTGCTTGAGATTCTTGATTGAGAAGATCAGAGATTATTCGTTCCACAATTTTGCTGAAAGTTGAGAGCAGAGAAATTGGACGATAGCTATGAGGAGAGGTAGGATCTTTACCCGGTTTAATGATAGGCAGAATCCTGGCGGTTTTCCAGCAATTGGGAAAATAGTTGAGAGTAATCATGATTACTTTGGAGAGTGGTGATTTTGGATCGTTTTTTCCTGATGTTATTGCAAAGTGTCCAGATGGAGCCGTCTTCAACGTTGGCAGTCTGCAGTCGTTTATCCCAACAATCATCTTTATAGTGAGTAATAGCCCTTCGAAGAACGGTTTGGTGATGATTATACATAGTTTTGCTACGCGCATCTTTATAAATTTGCCAAAGCTTTCTAGCGTTATTCCGGTTAGTGAAAAGAGTTTTAAT
This sequence comes from Caerostris darwini, assembly GCA_021605075.1. NCBI lineage: Eukaryota > Metazoa > Arthropoda > Arachnida > Araneae > Araneidae > Caerostris > Caerostris darwini. Next base: position 5,348 of record BPLQ01006458.1, on the reverse strand, counting down.
ATAAGGGGGGAAGTAGGTGCGATTACTGGTAGCAATAGGTTTAGAAGCAGCGCGATGCGCAGCGATAATTTTGTTAGTTAGGTCAGTAACGGCATCTTCAATATCAGTGGGGGTTAGTAAAGGGGTGAGAGAGTAGTTGAAGTTAGCATCAAGAGTATTGGAGAATTTAGACCAGCAAGTAGTGATGTTAGGATTAATACGAAAATTATGAGCGCGGAATTTATAATCGATAATTACAGGGTTGTGATCAGAAGAAAGCTCATCCAGTGAGGAAATAGTATGAGTAAAATGAAAGTTATTTGAGACAACAAGATCAATAATGGAAGTAGAATTAGTACCGATTCTGGTAGCCGTTAGGTAGTGTTAGGAGCCGAAATATCCATATCATGACTGTTGACATAGTTCTGTAAAGCAGCGCCAGTGCAGTTTTTGTAAGTACAACCCCAGGTGGTATTGTGCGCATTAAAATCGCCAGCAAGAATTACGCTATTATTAAGAGAGAAGAGAGTGTCTAAATCGTTAGTAAGGTTAGTGACCGCAATGCCATTAGGAACATAAACAGAGGTAACAAACAGAGAGGGGAGATTAGGAAAATTTAAGGAAACTATAGTAGCTTTAATCCCAATGAGCGGAGGGGTAGCAATATGAATATGCGGAAGAGAGTTCTTAATAAATATACCCGTACCTCCAGAGACAGGATCTTGAGGACCATCATTTCTGTAAAAGGTGTACCCCATTAAATGTGGTGTTTGTGAGTTTTTGAGGTGTGTTTCCTGAAGCAGTACTAGGTCTGGGTTATAAGTGTCGACAAAGTTAGTAAAATCAAACATTTTAAACCAAATATTACATGCATTCCAATAGCATATGCGAAGCCCAGAAACCAACTGAGTCATTAAGGGGCAATAGGAATAGTTTGCGATGCAAGGCCATTAATGAAAACCTGCATTTTATCAGCTTTATTAGTTGTGCTTCTTAGCTGTTGCAGAAGTCCTGCAGAATTTTGAATATCCGAAAAAATGGAAACGAATTCCTTCATAATTAAAAGGGTATTTTGAATGAATGGTACCTGATCAGTAATGCTCTTTAATTGACTCAGATGGTTTGAGGTGAGGTCATTTATCGAAGAATTTGAAGCCTCAGGATGTTGAGTCAAAGTAGAATGTTTTGTGGCCGACGCGTAAGAAAAGTCAGAAGTTACTCGACGAGCTGGAGTATATTTCGGGAAAGTAGCATATTTAGTTGAGTTAACCTTAATTTTCGGGAATTTGGAGCAACCTCTCCATGCAGCGATATGCCCCGATTCTCCGCAATTAATGCATTTAGGAATTTCGAGCTTGTTGTATACTTTGCAGTCTTTATGAGAGTGTTCCTCTCCGCACTTGAGACATCGGGCCTTAAATCCACAATTGTTGGAACTGTGGTGGAAATAATTGCATTTATAGCATTGTAACGTAGTAGGTTTTTTGTTATATTTTTCCACAATAACTGTAAAATAAAGAAGACGAGTAAGTTTAAAGATTTCCTGATTTTTGGCGGAACGCGCCAGGGTTACCTAAAAGATAGGGAGAGGCTGCTTGTCCTTTGACCTAGTAAGTTGAACAACTTTTTCAATTTTAAAATCCTTCTCAGCCAGAGCATCTTGAATGTCCTTAATTGAAATGTCTTTATGTAAGCCCTTGATAACAGCTTTGATCGGTCGGAGGAATTTTGGAGTAATGACAAAGTACTCAATATTATTTTGATTAAGAAATTTAGTAATGTCGCGATGTTGATCTTCAGAATTTGGAAAAATTTTAATCATTTCGCCCGCCAATTTGGTATTAATTATGTCATCGAAATGTTCGTTAATAGTTTTCAGCATAGCAAGTATATTGGCTTTAGGCTTAACCATGATGGGAGGCAGTTTGCGAACAACAGTGACCGAATCATCGTCAACTTCTGCTTCGTTACTTAGTGCATTAAAGTGATTGCTAACAGATAAATCAACATTGCTCTGAGTTTTACTAGAAGTAAATTTAGATTTGGCAATGAGTTTTTTAGAAGGAGTTTTGAACTCCTCAGAGTCTTTAGCGCCAGTGGAGATTTCACTAGCATTACGTTTACTTTTAGTTTTAGTATTAGAAGTTTTAATATTACGATTATCAGCAGAGATTTTACTATTTTGACTTTCAGGATGATGAATTGGACAATTGGTAATAGGACATTTGAAACGACTTACCCATTCAACTAAGTATTGGCGTTTCTTCAAAAGGTTTTCGTTCATTTGAACGTAGTCCTGTGGGAGGTCCGATCGTTGAGATTGAGCAACAATGGTGTCAATAACATCCATTTCTTTAAAGGCTGTAGAGACCTGTCGACACATTTCCTCAGGGGTGACTTTGTCAGGCTCCTTAGAGTGCCTCAATCATTACGGCCACACTATCTACCTTTTATCCCTCCTTTTAGAAAGAGAAACTATCGCCCATTGGCTCACTCCCGCTTCTGCTCCAACTTGTTCAGCAACGATCTCGCGTTTAAAATTTTTTTTTTTTTTTTTTTTTTTTTTTTTTTTTTTTTTTTTTTTTATACGAAATTCGGACTCCTAATTGTACCTGTCTAATTTACTTTAAATTGATTAATTTTAATATTTTAGGTTAATTTTCTTTATCTTTTTTTAAAAAAAAAGCTTATTATTTTTACCTACCTTTATAGAAGTTTAAGACATAAATGTAATTTTTAATAATTTGATTATATGGAGGTTTTAGGGATATATTTACCCCACAGGTACTCCGTAACAGGTGCATCCGTATCCCGTTAGGTGCATTGGTCTTAAGTATTTTAGCAAATCCCATAGTGAACTATCTTCCGGCTTAAGTTCTAGCAATTTCTCTTTAGATTTTTTATTTGAAAACTTTTGAGAAGCTTTTCTAATATTTTAGTTAAATATATTATTAAGGCTGGTTTAAGGGAAGCTGCAATTTCTTTTTCAATTCCTTCTATTAACTCACACTCTCTCTATATATATCGTGTTCAAATTTTCAATCGTTCATAGAATACTTTGCATTCATCCACTCAAGTTCAAACACATTTTTTTTGAACTTGTATTGGATAACACTTGATGTTAATACAGTTTTTTCAAATATTAATTCAGTAATTAAATTTAATTAATTAATTTTAGTTTTTTTTAGATTTAAGTTGCATGTATCTACCAATAGATGGGCCAGATAAACTTAAAGAAATGAATGAAAATTATTTATAAAGGACTTTTTGTAATATAATGAAAAAAAAGTAGTAATTGACTTTAATTTTTTTTTATATTACTTGTTTGCTTTTTTTTCTAAGTTTAATAAAATTTTTCATATTTGAATGAATCCATTGTTTATTAGCTTCAGGAAAGGTTTTAGTAGCACTTTGGAAAGCATTAGTAATGCAATTAGTAAAATAATAAATTTCATTATATAAATCCTTACATTACAAATTTGGGCAAAAGATAATTTAATAGCATTATTGAGAAATACTTTATATATAAACACAATCAATATTATGAGAACAATAATTTAGAGGAATGTCATAATTAAAGTTGAAAGCAAATTTGATAGGATTGTGATTAAAGAAATTGATAAGATTAAAGTAAAAAAATTATTACAGAGTATTACAGTAAAAGTATTATTATAGAAATTGATTAGATTAGTACTTCGAGACAGTTCCACAAATAATGTTTCGTATTAAAATCTCCGCAAAGAATAACATTTGAACCAATCTGAATTAAGTTTTCTAAATCAAGAGTGAATAAAGTATTATCAGAAGAGGCAAGGAATGTAGATAGGGGCGATGATGATAGGATCTTGATCAGTGAGATTAAGATAAATAATAGAAGCTTCAATAAAATTTAAATTAGGATTGAAGTATTTAATGATAAGGAAGAGAGCGTTTAACAAAGATTGCAGTACCACTTGAGGCAACACAATTTTTTTGGAAGATGCCTGTCATTTCTGAGGCAATCATAATTAGTAATATTGAACTTTTTATTAGAGCAGGGTCTTCAAACTTTCCAGCCTTAGGGCTATACTGTTTACTCCAGTAAGTACCGAGGGCCAAAACCGTTTTAATTTTTCTGCCATTATCTTTAATTTCTAGATTAGTCGCCGAGTACGCGCTCTGAGCGAGCATACGCTTGCTAAATTTGCTGGTTCAATTGCTACAATTACTATTGTGTGTATCGATACGACCCTGACACTTGACATCTAGAGGTTAAAAGCGGAAATAAGTAGGTATAACTGCCTAGGGTAACCGCGAGATGTTTACTAATTTATGTTAGTGGGATTCATTTCAATTATTTGTTAGTTGTTATGCTTAAGTTAAATTTTTGCGTATTATGCTTGTCACTAAGCTTTAACTAGCAAGTAAATAAAACCGAGTTATTATCATTCTGTGTTTTTTATCCAACTTATTACAGCAACAATAAGCTATTCGCTGTCGCGGGCCGTAGTTTGGAGACCCCTGTGTTAGAGGATAAGAAGGTTTCTTGAATTAGCATGATATCACGGCTGTGACTAGTAAGAAAACTAGTGAACTCAATTTTTTTATTGCAAGTACTATTTGCATTCCAGAAGATCAAAACAAGTTTTTTTTTTGTATTACCCATTAGAGATTTGAAGCTGGGGCTGTCACGAGAGCCTGCATGAATAGTCCAAGTTTATCAAGATCATTTTCAGTTTTTTTGCATGATCGGTAATATTACAAATTTACAAAATAAGGAAAAGATGTAAGAATATTTTGCAGTTCCTTTAGAAGTGATTACAGTGCCAGAATGTAAAAATTTTGTTAATTTTTTTCTGAGGTGAGATTGGGAAGATCTTTTTCAGAAGTGTGCGTTTTAGTTGTGTTGCTAGAAACAACTTAAAGAAAGGATCGAGCTGGGTTGGAAAAATATTTGAAGGATCTAGGAAGATTTGTTGTGTTTGAAGGGAACTGTCCTTTTTTTTTTTTAACCTGCTGCTTTGAAAATTTTGGACACCCTCTTCAGGAAGCAACATGACACTCGCCTTGGTAGTTGTTACAGTTTGGCTCAGGAAGTTTTTCTCTTATAACGAATTCACCAGTTCTGTGATTCTCACAGCATTTAAGACATCTGGCCAGTCTGTGACAATTTTCGCTGGAGTGATCAAATAAGTTATATTTGAAACACTGGAGGGTGAAGTTGCGACTAGTGAAATTTTCAATTGCAATGGATAAATAGAAAAGATTTTTGACTTTGAAGATATCCTTATGATTAATAAATCTATTTAATTCAACAAGGAAAATTGGTAGGGCTTTTTTAGTCTTGAATTTTTTAAGTTCAGTAATTTTGTTAATAGAGAAATTTATTT
>BPLQ01006457.1:30902-212640 GCA_021605075.1 Caerostris darwini | reverse complement strand
CTCAATTTATTAAGTAGAATAAAACATGTTGTAAAATGTGAAAATTGATTATCGTCTTTTATTTTGCCGTCTGGATTTTAATAACACTACGCAACCTTTACAAAACCGCCACAAATCGTTATAATTTTTCACTAGTTTCATTCCGAAAGGCAAAGTTAGTTTTAAAATGTCATACAAAGCACCCCACGCTTTTAGAACAGTGACATTCCTTTTCTCGTCAGTCATTTTATTCTTATGTTAACAATTATTTTTTGCTTTTTAGTTTGATTAACTCTAAAGGCGTGTTTTTTTAGTTTTTTTAAACTATTATTTTTTTTTTACTTTTTAGTTTCATTAACTCTAAAACCATGTTTTTTAGTGTTTTTAAACTATAATATTTAAAAGAGGTCCCGGTACGGAGGAGTGGAACTATATTTCTTACAATAATGTAATTGTGAGTAAAACAAAGGCTAAATGCGAATATGTCGAGCCAGCCAGGATTCGAACATGGAATCTCCTGATCCGTAGTCAGGCGCGTTATCCGTTGTCTCACGTAGGTTTGAATGTCTTTACTGAATACTTTCATTCTACATGGGTTAAATTGCTCTTCATAAGTTAAAATAAAATCACTCATCCTGGCGATTCTAATCATGATGAGATAATAAACTTATCAAAATATTTTACTGTCGTCGGTCCTTGATAAGTCTACAACGTTTAAATTAAATCTGATCGCTTAAAGTACGACAAAACCGAGCCCAAAGAGTCAGTTACATACATACAAACATACAGGTGAAATTAATGAAAGCGTATTAAAATAGAACCTTTCAAGTTCGACTTCATAATGAATTCTCCACAATCGGTCGTATTAGTGATGGTACACCTCAAGGAAGCGTGCTCAGTTCCTATTCTCTACAATATCTTTACCTACAACTTTCCTCAATGCACTAACATTTTCACTTGCCTATTTGCTAACGATTCTGCTGCTCTTGCCCAAGGTGCTTCTATTCTTTATGTCCTCAATACTCTACAAAATTTTCTGAATATCCTAGAGGATTGGCTAACTAAATGGCGCATAGCAATTAATGTCTCTAAATCTCAAGCCATCCTTTTCCGAAAAGGACACTCCAGACAACCATATATTAAACTCTCCCTTTTCGATCAACAAATTGAATGGGCAACTAATATTAAATATCTTGGCTTAATTATAGACAATAAATTTACGTTTCGAGCTCATATTCAAAAAATCAAAGAAAAATGTTGGAAAAAATTTTATCTCACTCCACCACTCATTAATAATTTTTTTAAATTAACTTTGTCAAACAAACTTCTTCTCTACAAACAAGTTCTTAGGCCTATCCTTACCTATGCTGCCCCAATCTGGGGTCTAGCTGCACAATCTAACAAGAAATCTGAACAAATTATTCAAAAAAACTTCTTCGTATCATCACTGGTGCACCCTGGTTTGTCCGCAACTCTACAATTCATCAAGATTTAAAAATTGATTCGATTGACAACTATATTACTAAACTTTCTAGAAATTTCTTCAATACCATTGCTACTCACTAAAACCCTCTCATCAAGGCTCAAACTATATTTACGCAATTGAATGGAAAATACAAGTATCCTTTCTCTACTTTTTAGAAGTAGTTTAATAGTAGTTTTTAGAAGTAGACGAAGCCTCAAACCACCATAATTTCCTGCTCACTTATCGTTTTTTAGATATTTTACTTCAACGCTTATTCTTTCCTGCTCTGTAAGTACTATAAGTTTGCACTATAAGTTTTATTACCAAAACAAACTGACAGTAACACTTCGTTCTTCTCCAACGTACTTTCTCCCCTTTGACCTTGGCTTCTTAATCAGCCTTTTGATCGTTATAATTTATTTCACACTAATCCAATTTTTTTTCCTCCCTATCTCTTTTAGAGTTCTTCGGTCATTACAGATGATTTTTTTTTTACATACACTCCCTTGTTGTTTGATTTATATTTTCCTGCTTTTTGCTCCATTGATCTGTGCTCTTTATTGATCATAAATTTCTTGTTACGTTTTCCTCACCGATGATTTACATTTTTCTTACTTTCTTCTTTTTTTTCTCTCAATTCATACGATTACTATTATCTATTTATCATGACTTTTTTTTCCTACTACCATCACATACCATTGAGTAATTTCAAATAGTTTAACCCGTCCTGCCCGAAGGCTTGCGGTAACTGATAGACCAGAAGCATGACAGCACCCACTCAGGGCTACCTGGATACCGCCTTATCCGGCTCCACGGATAGGGTGATATGTAATAAGTGCAACACCCCCACCACTTATGGCTGCCCTCAACTGGGCGTTATTGTTACACCTGGGAAATGAACGCCACGTTATAGAGCGTGTCGCACACGTCCCCGCGGGAGACTGCGGATCTCTTAGCCGTCTTAAGTTACGTTACCAGGGGGGCACCACGAGGAGGTGGATCCACGTCGCCCCCCACATATTATTGAATAGATGAACGCTTCGCGTTCAGGCACTTGACATCTTTATTCAACTTAGTAGTAGAAGAAATAAGAAAAAACTTTATAAATAAGAATAAGAATAAGAAGCATCCATAAATATCCAATAATCATCAAAGTGTGACAGTTTCCTCTGTTAGTAAAAGAAAAGAAGCATCGAAAAATGTCGAACCTCTGTCGCAGATAAAGAAGACAAAAAAGTTAACAGAAGGATGTTACATAATCTTCCATATAAAATTAATTAATGATATAGTTCAGTAGTAAGTGCCATTTGTCATATCAAATAACCTGAAATAAAATAAGACTTTGTACCCAAAACCCTATTTCAATTTTTCTTTTTATATTTAAAGCGTTGAAATAAAATATGCTCTTCGGTTTCCTGTTTATTTCAGATTAAGAACATCTTAGAAGTAAAACCAAACCTGTTGATTCTAAATTTAGAAGAATAAGTTTTGGTTCGAAATCAAGAACACAGACTTCTTTTCGATTGATAGGTAAAAGTCGTTGAGGTGGTTTAATTCTATATAAATAAATAAGATCCGGTGACTTTTTTTCCTCTTGGCCATTATTCACTGTGTTTTTAAATGCTGTCTTTCCCCCCCTCCCCCTGTTTTTCATTTTCCGTTATGCCGACGTGGCCTGGAATTCAAATGAATTCAAAACATAAAATTGAGTTCAAGTTTTTTCTTAGGTGAACTCCTAGAAGTTTAATGCTCACGTTGGTTAAAAACTACAATTTTGGAGAACCTGAGGGTGAGAGCTTATCAGATAGAATAATGCAGTAGTTTAGGGCTTCTAGTACAAATATAGAGATTGATAAAATCAGAGCGAGTGTTTCACTAGTAAAATTGCTGTTGTAATTTGAGATCGTCCAGATGAAGATTCTTAGAAAATAATAATACAAGATATTGAATAATTGATAAAGGTTTCCCTGCATCAGAGGCTAAAATAACTTTATTTTCCCAATTTTCTTCTTTATAATGTTTGTTTTGGAAGGGTATATTATCTAGATGAATTCTTATAATTTTTATTAATTGGGTGCATATCGGGAATTAAACAGGAAGGAGCAATGTTAAGAATTTTCAAAATGTTGTCGAGAAAAGTCTGAAGAGAAATCAGATGTTTCAAACGAAGAGAACAATTCTCAAATCTGAGATATTTAAAGAGAGAGAAGGAGGGGCTCTAAAGAAATTTGTTTTAGAAAAAAGCTTTCTGCCAACATAAACTGCCAATGGAAGGGTGAAATTTGGTCGGCTTCTATGTACGAGTATAACGGTGGAATCGGAGTCCATTTGGGAAGATCTGTTGTGCACTGTTAAGCAACATTGTACACTGTGGGGATAATTGGAAAATCGCTGCGACAAGAAGAATTACAAATAGCAGAATCATAATCCACAATATTACAAATAGTGGAATTTGCAATTGTTTGTTTGTGACTAATCATCAATGTCCTGCAGTGCGGGACGGACATCCCATGAGGGATCTACTCATGGATGGAGGGAAAAGGGGCAGCTTCTGTTGCGATGGAGCACCCGTAGGTAGAAGTCTGACTTTTGCTCCGTGATGCTCTTACAGTCATATGAGACCGGGACCTACGGCTTAAAATGGATTCCGAACCACTACAAACATCCATTGCACCGCCGGGACTCGAACCCGAAATCTGTGGTACCGAGCGCTAGCCACTCGACCATTCAGGCCCGCAATTGTAACGTGATGCTATGAATGAGAAACCCATGAGTTAGCAGCTATTACTTTGATAATAATATGTTTTTTAATAGTTTTAATTTTAATGCAATAAAATTGTTGTTTAAGTTGAGGTTATGCGAAAATATAATATTAAATCCAGTGTGCTGTTTTCATGGGAAATTGGTGTTGTAAATTTGTAGATGTCGTTTGGAACTTTTTTGGGGGGGAAATTTAACTGTTTCACTTTTATTTGGCTGAAGGTATTTGAAGATTAGAAAGATTGTCTATTCTAGAGAAAGATATCTGCTTAAATATGTCATTCAGTATGATTACGGATGACCTCAAAGATATTTCGAATGAAATCGGGAAAATAAAAGAAAAGCCCACTGAGAAAATTAATTTGCTGAAATCCATGTGTTGAAAACATTTGCATTGAAACAGTGTTTTTCCATTTGACAACAAATTCCTGTTATTGATGAAGTTGTGATTTCCAACTACAGAATTTTATAAATTAGCCTGTCTCTCCGAACGGAATCATATACTGATGAGATGTCTTATTTAATAAAAATCAAAATTTCGTTTGTGTTCTTAGCTTCAAGGATTTTGTGATGTAGAAGTGACAGAGTTTACATACAGTCCTCGAAAAGGGATAAAACCTGAATGATGATAATGAAATTTATTGAAATCTCAAAAATGAATGATGCTCTTGAATACAATTCTTTCAAAAATTTAAGAAGCTTTAGAAAGAATTAATTAAAATGAGACATGAATGTTTGCAGTGGTTCGGTAAACCGTAATAGAGCGTCATGAAGCCAAATTAGACTTCTACCTACAGGTGGTCCATCTACAACAAAAGCTGCTTTTGCTTGTTCACATATATAAAAGCTTGTTCGACAGCTCAGTTGGCAAAGCGGCGGTGTGTAACTGATATCCATAGTTCACTGGTTCGATTCCTGCTCAACAGAACACAATAAATTTTTAGAGGTCTGATAGCCGAGTGACTAGCGCTCTGACACTGTGCCACAGGTTTCGGGTTCGAGTTCCGCAAGTGCCATGGATATGTGTAGGGATTTGAATCCATTTTAAACCGTAAGCTCCGGTCTAATATGACTACTACTACTACACCACACCACATCACTGTTCCCAGAACTGAGTTGCCCCTTTACAGTTTGGGAATGATGTAGGTGAGAAGTCTGATTGGGCTCTGTGACGCGCTAGTCATATGACACCGGGACCAACGGCTTAAAGTGGATTCCGAACCACTACAAACATCCATGGCACCTCCGGGATTCGAACCCGAAACCTGTGGTACCGAGCGCTAGCCCCTCGGCCATCAGACCTCTAGGTGTAATATGTTTGTAGAATGTTGAGTGTAAGGCTGACAACCTTACCATGTAAAAAAAACCATCTCCTGTCTCGAAATCTGCCAGTAAGCCAAAGGCCTTGGCCCACCATGGTGCTGTTGCGCCAATGATGATGATGATATAGATAAAAAAACAAATAATTTATTAGACGAAAAATATGTGGTTTTAAAAATAGTACAGAAAAAACAGGCTGAAAAGAGCTTATTTACTGTTCCCGTAAGATTATTACAAATTATTTTTCATTAAATTTTGCCTGTTGCTAAGCTGTAAATGTGGGTGTTTTTTTTTTTTTTTTTTTTTTTTTTTTTTTTGTTCTAATGCAGCTAGCAAACACTTAGACAGCTTGGTCTTGGATGCCTTAAGACAAGAGCTGCACAGACGTTACTCACTTTGCATTACCCAGAAGGCGCGCACGGAGCGGTGTAACAATGCCTCCGCATCACTCTACGATCCTATTAGGACCGGGACGTACGGTTTAAAGTGGATTCCGAACCACTACAAACATCCATGGCACCGCCGGGACTCGAACCCGAAATCTGTGGTACCGAGCGCTAGCCACTCGACTTTTCGATCCCTAAGCTGTAGATGTAAAATTGTAAATTATTCTTAATGAATACTTATAATAATTTTATGTTAAATAACTATTTAAATTAATAAATATTAAATAAAAACTATTAAATAATTTAGATAACTAGTTCGGAATCCACTTTAAGCAAAAAAAAAAGAGCAACCGCAAAAGACGTTTTCTTTTGGAGTACCTTTTACAGCAAAAAGTGCCACTAAACCTTCATGTATTAATTAAAGAAAGGATTTTAGTTAGAACTAGTTTGGTTTGTAAATTTTAGTTAGTTAGAATTTTAGTTTATTATTTATAAGAACTTCATTAAACTTCACTCATTAAGAATTTTTTATGAGCCAACGGCCGTACCATGCTGAATATACCGGTTCTCGTTAGATCACCGAAGTCAAGCATCATTGGGCGCGGTCAGTACTTGGGTGGGTGACCACCTGGGAACACTGCGTGCCGTTGGCAAATTTGGGACCTGAATGGCCGAGTGCCACAGGTTTCGGGTTCGCTCCGGCGGTGCCATGGATGTTTGTAGTGGTTCGGAATCCACTTTAAGCCGTAGGTCCCGGTCTTCTATGACTGTAAGAGCGTCACGGAGCAAAAGTCAGGCTTCTACCTACGGGTGCTCCATCACAACAGAAGCTGCTTCCTTCCCCTTCAATCATGAGTACGTACGGGCTCGTGGGCTTGGCCAGCCAAGTGGGATAAGAAACAACAAACAACAGAATTTTTTATTAAACTTAAAGAAAGAATTTATGAAGTTGCGTAATTTCAATTAAAAATATAGTTAATAGAGCACATTTGGGAATGATAAAAAGAATAAAATAAAATAAAAGGTGAATTAAATTAAAATAAAAGTAGAAAAATTTAAGAAAAAGGTAAAATACTAAGATAAGATAAAGGTATTAAGATAATATCGCATCTAAAATCAACTAAGTACTTGAGTTCTTGTAAGAAACAACGACAGGTTGGCCAAAAATATGACGTCAACTGAATTGGGGTTGGGGGGGATCCGTGCATTATAGCAACAAAATTTAAAATCTGATAAAAAAATAAAAATCATAGAAAAAACTTAATTGACTTATTGAAAAATAAAAATGAATTAAAACTATTCTGTCAGGTAAGTGAAAAAGAGAGAGAATGGTTAAGTGAATTAACTATAGAATGTGTCTTACAGTATGCTCATCGTAGATGGGAGACGGGCCAAAAAGCTTCCACTAAAAGTGCTACTACTACATCACACCACATCACTGTGCCTAGAGCTGAGTTGCCCCTTTACAATTTGGGAATGATGTAGGTGAGAAGAAGTCTGATCGGACTCTGTGGCGCTCTACTGCCATATGTGACCGGGACATGCGGCTTAAAGTGGATTCCGATCCACTACAAATATTCAGGGCACCGCCAGGATTCGAACCCGATACCTGTGGTACCGAGAGCCTGAGCGCTAGTCACTCGGACATCAGGCCTCCAACCACTAAGACACATTCCTATGGTTGCAACTTAGAAAGATTTATGAGGTGCAGCTCAGATTCACAACGTTTATATGTATGTTACCTACCCTCCGTCGTTTGCCTTTGGGAAATGAGTGAGGTGAGATAACTCATGGTCTCTTTTGAGAACGTTTCACAGCAGGATTTTAAACTTTAATTTGTGGTTAATTAATTGTTTGTGTGGTAAGACACATTCCTATGACTGCTACTTAGAAAGATTTATAAGACGCAGCTGAGATTCACAAGGCTTATTTGTTATCTCTCCTCCACCATTTGCCTTTGGGGAATGAGTGGGTTGATAATTGCTCATGAACTCTTCTGTGAACTTTTAACAGCATGACCATAAACTGAAATTTCCTGAAGTAGTTCTTTTTGAATCTGATTACATTTATCAAAAAACAATTTGCAATGATTGTTGAAGTAATCCGGAATGAGGTCAATTTGAAGGTCTTTACGGATAACACAAAAATAAGACGAGAAACCAAGATGCATGAATTCGGATATTAAGCCATTGTGCCAGATCTTGTCAAACGCTTTGACAACGTCCAGGAAAAGTATACCCGTGGATTTACAATTTTTAAAGCCCCCTATGAATTAATTCGATAACACGAAGGAACTGGTGGATTATAGGCCCTTCTCCTCATTAGAAATTATTAGGGGGTCTTAATAACTTCTAGTAAGTTAAGAATTCTCTAAAATAATTTCCTCTAAGCAGAAAAGACCTTATGATAATTTTTGCTTAGAAGAAGGACCATAACTTGAGATTAACACTTAGTATCCAATTAATAGATATAAAAACAAACAACTTCCGTATTTCTAAAATGTAATCACCTTATGATTATCGTTGGTCTTTCTTGTTCGATAGTGTTGTAAACTTTCTTGTTTGATTATCGATTTCCTTGTTATCTTTGATACAATCGGGAAAAATCTAAACTAATTATTTTGTTTACATAGAAAAACTTTATAAATCATGTAATAAAGAAATAGTTCAATTTAAGGAAAAATATTTATACCTTCAATTTTTGATTTTTTAAAAAAATGTATTGATGGCGGCAGCAGATAAAATTACATAAATTATCAAAATGTACTTCATTGAATGTGTCAAACTCAGATTGTTCTCTTAATTGCTCAGGGGGATATAACTATATTGCAATACCGGTATTTTGAGCCATTTGTACAATTTTGTAATGCCGGTATTCACAAGTTTAAATACCGGGTTTTTCGGTATTCACAAGTTTAAATACCGGTTTTTTCGGTATTCACTAGAAATTTAGAATTCTTATCTGTGAAAGAATTCTTATGTGTGAAATTCTTATTCTTATCTGTGGATTCTTATTCAAAATTTTTATCTGTGAAAACAAGGTTGTAGTTGTGAAGATAGTGTGTAATATTTCGATATTTTTTAAATTGGTGAGTTTGTTATTCGCATTGTATTTGTATATCATACTTTAGAATTCAAAATATTTTTCAAATTTATTATATATATATACTCATGAATAATATCCAATAATAATGAATAAGAATAAATTTAAAGAACATAAAAAATCAGTTGATAATATTTTTGTTTGGTTTCATTAATTGTATGATGAAAAGAATATGGTGGCACAATGTAAAAAATGCTCAAGAGTTATTGAAGTAAATGGAGAAAGTACAAGAGGACTCCATACACATTTAAAAACGGAACATGATACAAATTTGTTAAAAGAAGAAAGAATCTAATTGCGATGGAGATACAAACTTAAGCACAATTTCTAAGAGATTATAGATTATTATTATTATTATTATTATTATTACTACTATTTTAAGATTGAAAAAAAAAAAGATAATTTGGATGAAATTATAAGTAAAATGACAGCATTTGATGGTTTGTCATTTCGAGTGTTTTTTTGTGATATTTACATTCTCTAATAAACCTGGCAAATAAAACAAAGAAACACCTGTGCTTTCTTTCTTTTTCTAAAATTTCTACTACCGATATTAAAACCGATGTCCCGGTATTAAGATCTAAAAAATACCGAATACCGGTATTGAACTTTTGGTCCGATATTGCAATCCCTAGTCGAGACACATGACAAACACATGGGAAGGTGTGTAAAACCGGTTTATGATTAAAGAATCTAACTCGATTGAGCTCGTCTCTCGCGTGGACAGGGCTTTAGGCCGTAGGTTAACCTCTTTGAAGATGTGAGGAATCCATCTTGAGTACCGGGCAGGTTCTTTGGGAGTGGCAACATTATTATTGAAGCAGCCTTCCCTGTTACAGGGACCTAATTCCCAGAGATTATTTTCTAACCTCTCGTATACATATGTAAAAGAAACACATCTCGTATGTAAAAGAAAAACATCTCGTAAAAAAAAGAAACACTCGTCACAATGAGTTCAAATTTGAAATAAAGATATTTGAAGAAGTGGGAAACGGTACGGCATCAAAAAATTCCAAAGTGTATTAATAGATGGCGCTGTAAGCGACATAAAGAAATTGAATTCGCCTGCCAGTGATATTTTGAATCGAAATTAGAACGTATTTGGCACATTACGTAGTTACACATTAAACCAACTGTAGTGTTCACAGTGCTTGATTGTTTGTGATTTTTGACGGAAAAGTGACTTCAACAATTGTGACACTGTTAGTGGAAAGCCTATCCATCACGGCAAGGTCGCACCAAATTGGATGGGACAAATCGGTGGAAGTTTTTTTTTTTTTTTTTTTTTTTTTATACCATACCGTTTCCCCTCTTCTTCAAGCATCTTCAGTTCAAATTTGAACTCACCGTGACGAGTATTTCTTTTTTTACAGCATTTTGAAAGTGGACTTCAATTAGTATAATCACCCTGTATATAGCGGCAGTTCTCATATTCCTCTGCCGCATCCATCTCATCGCTGTTGGAGTACCTTTCGTTGAAACTCTGATAATCTCCCTTTGGTTGCTCGACGAAAGATTTACGTTTAATTTATTCTTGTATATCGTTACAGTGAAATTAACGATAAATGTAAAATCTTATATTTCACTGCGTATAGATTTATTTAACTGATCACGTCAGGCTAAATGAACTCAACGTGAGTAACTAATGGTATAGCAAAATTCTCTATTATTGATTTCATAGAAGCTGAAAGCTTAGAAAAACAATGAATTATTCAGAACATAATGATCTGCACTGAATTGAAAAGATTTTATTATAAACATGTACCTGCTAATATACTTAACAAGAGTAACTGGGCTTGAATGGTCGAGTGGCTAGCGCTCGGTACCTCAGGTTTCGAGTTCGAGTCCCGGCGGTGCCATGGATGTTTGTAGTGGTTCGGAATCCACTTTAAGCCGTAGGTCCCGATCTAATATGACTGTAAAAGCGTCACGGAGCAAAAGTCAGACTTCTACCTACGGGTGCTCCATCACAACGGAAGCTACCCCCTTTCCCTCCATCCATGAGTAGTTTACTCATGGGATGTCCGTCCCGCACTGCAGGACATTGAGGATTAGCCAACAACATGAGTAACTAATGGTACAGCAAAATTCACAATTATCGATTTCATAGAAGCTGAAAGCTTAGAAAAACAATGAATTATTCAGAGCATAATTTATTGTTAGTGGCCTTGGAAATTTCCAGATATTTTTCTGATGCATGGCAGACTGTCTCGTCATCGAGAAAAATCAAGTTAATTGTGGTAGCAGTTCTAAGAGTCATTGCGAGAAATGTGCCACTACTTCATAGTCGATCGCGTTTTTATCATACAAATTATGAGTAATCTTTTATCGCATTTACGGGTACACGTTATCGAATTATTTAACTAGAAGTTTCTGACTTTAGATCCAATCATCTAGAGAGCAGAAACAGCATGGTTTATATCATCTAATAAGCTCCTGGGGTTTATAATATTCTTAAATATTTGATAAAATCATCTTCAGGATTTTGTAATTAATTTCTTTTGAGTTTATTAAATAACTTCTTTATTTACAGAATTTGTGTATATAAATACATGATAGACAATAAATCACATGATAATTTATACACTATAAAGCGCACAAACACATATATATGTATATATATTCATTTCGTCAGGCAACTCCGCATATTATAAAAAAAAATTTTTTTAAGTCAATTTCTACTTTTTTTTTCACTATATTGCAGAAAGTCCTTTATAAATAATTTTCATTCAGTTTTTTTAAGTTTTTCTGACGCCATCTATTGGTAGATACATGTAACTTAAATGTAAAAAAAACCTAAAATTAATTAATTAAATTTAATTACTGAATTAATATTTGAAAAAACTCTATTAACAACAAGTGTCATCCACTACAAGTTCAAAAAAAAAAATAGATGTATTTGAACTTGAGTGGATGAATAAAAAGTATTTTATGAACGATTGAAAATTTGAACAAGCTATATATAGGGAGAGTGTGGGCTAATAGAAGGAATTGAAAAATAGTAAATTCTTATTCCTTTTTAAAAATTTAAAAAATAATTTTTATTTAATTCTGTTAATTTTCATGCTTTGGATTCCATAAAACTGATAGCCAATTCTATCAAATTTGCTAACCACATATTGGCATGCGCTGAATTGGCGACTAAATTGTGAAGATTTTTGTGAACGACGTATTTTGAGATTTTGATTCCGTTGGCTCCACTAAGTGAGATTAATGCATTATACAATTCAGCTGCGGGGGGAAAAAGTTGAACAAGCAAAATTGCAAAATTAGTTAGTTCACTGTTAAAGGTAATGAAACAAGCAAAATCCGCATATAAAATATAAGTTAAGCACTTTAAAGAAAAGTGTCTGAAAATATTATCCTGAGTTTTCTGTATTTGAACAATTTTATGCATAATAATAAGGGTAAATTTTTAAATAATGCGTAAAAAATTTTTTTGATTCTCAATTACCTATTGAAAGCATATTTCATCAGTTAATTTATTGTAAATCAAGAATTTTATTAATTACAAAAATCTTTGGATTAGCTATAATTATTATTTGAAACTAATAAATTATTAAAAGAACATGTAGCTTACAATGTTCCAAATAGATGGCGCCACGAGGTGGAAGAAGCATTGTGTATAGTTTTTATAAATAAAATTATATTTAAATCTAAATATAAAAATATTGTTACTAAATTTGAGTTATTATTTTTTTAAATTTCTGTCGTGAAATTAAGAAAACAATTTTTTTTATATACATTTAAAATACAGAAATTACCGTAGCGTCGGTGGTATAACGGTTAGCATAGCTGCCTTCCAAGCAGTTGACCCGGGTTCGACTCCCGGCCGACGCAGCTCCTTTTTTTCCCTTCAAATTAAAATTAAAATTTCTAAATTAGCTTAGTTAAATTATTTCGATATATATATTTTTCAAATACATAAAGCTCATTGCATATCAAGCCTACCCAGCAATTTTAATAACTTCAGAGACAATTCCATAGCTATTAATTTGAAACGTTTCCAGATTGCATTTCAAATGAAAGAAATATTTTTAATACATACATATAAAAGCCTTTATAGATATATATAATGGGAAAATTTTTTTTTTTTTTTTAATGACAAAGAATGTAAAGAAATCCAGAACTATGTAATATATGATAAATAAACAACTTAAGTCAGAAATAGTTTTTTTTTTTTTATCCCATGCCAGATCTAGGCCTGTCAACAAGGGCAACTCAATACATAATCACACAAAACAAAGGCCACTCATCCAACAGGCCGCCGAATTTTGAGGAATAAAAAAAAAAAACCTTTATTTTAAAAAATATACTTTATATTTGGGGTTAATCTAAGTTGACTATGCAATACTGTACAGATTAGTAAAAAGGTGACACCCTGATTCATCAAGAATTAATTTGTTTGCTGTGCAACTTCAAAAGATACTAGAGCGACTATTAAGGTTGTAGTTTTTTGCATATTTATTGCTTTCAACTTTTTCTTTAAACCATATGAACTTCTAAGGACAATTATTTCAAAGATGGAAAATTTAATATTTTCGTAACTTTGGAACACTATCACGCGTTTTCTTTCCTATTAAAAATAAAGTTTCTTTAAAATATTTTGTTCCAACTTCTATAATTATAAATGCTTCTTCAAAAACATAAGTAAATGAAAAAATTACATTTAATAGTAATAGAAAGCTAATATTTAAAAGATATGCATAATTTTATTCAAGACAAGCTAAAAAAACAAATGGCAGACATAAATGTTTCTTATAAAAATATTAGAAATAAATGTTTAGTAGCTATATTTTACTTAAGCTAAAAACATAAAAAAAAAAAAAAATACAAAATTATGTTTGTATATTAAGATATTTTTTTCATGATTTTCTTGAAATTCATATTCAAATTAAAAGAATGATGTTGTGGTACTGGATTTTATTGTGGCCTATTTTCAATTTTTCTTTTCTTCCTTTGAAATTAGTATATGCATTTGAATTTTAAATATGTTTAGAAATAACAGAAAAAGCCAAAAACAGAATTCAGGCATTAAGAAGCATAAATAATAAATATTCAGAGACAAGCAGAAGGTGTTAAATGGGAAGAATGGTAAAAGCAAGCACCATAACGATTTTTCTCCCCTTTACAACATGTAGTTACTTTTCTTATAAATGTGAAAGACGATCATACAGCACAATTTTCACTCTCAGCCTTATAGAATAAATTTATGGAAAAAAACATGACAAATAAGAACTGAAAAATTGGTTAAATTCCATATAAATAGTTGAATAAAATTAATCTTTTAAAATATATTGCTAAATATTTTTTGAGTTAAACCTCAGTTTTTTCAAGAATATATTTTTCTATGGAAGTCTCATTCTTGTAACACAAATAGCCCAGTCAACTTAGATTGTCCCCAAGTATAGAATATGCTTATTGGGTATTATAGAAATGTAATTTATTTTATAGATTAAATTAAGTCATGTTTATTAACAATTTTCTCTATTTTTAAAAGCAGAGTATAATCATAAGCAGCCATATTCAGAAAAACATTGTGCAAAATTTTGTATAATCAGAGGCGATTAATAGAGGATTTCAACAAGATACATAAACACATGCTCATAACAGCTTTATATATCAAAATATGATACATGATTTGATGAATGAAATTTTTTTTACAAATAATATACTACATATGTATAAGGAATCTGATATCTACAATATCTAACTAGGCCGCAGAACCAAAAATCCCTCCTGTATTTAACTGGCTTGGATCTTCCATTTGTGGATTAACTGAAAATAAATTATCATTAAATATATGCACTATAAATGATAATTTTAAGCATTACATAAAAATAATTCACAGAAAATCAAACTATATTGATTAAAGTATAAATAAAAACCTTCCATAATTTTGTAAAATTATCAGACATGTTAATGATTAAAGTACAATATAAATGTGCTAGTTAAAAGCAACAAATAAAATTCGTTAAATTTATCTTGAACCATTTGCCATCCTTCAGCAGCAAGCTGGGTTATCTTTTTTAGTCATTGCTTTTGTCTCACTTCAGTGACACAGTCATATCGATTAAATTACAATGCTTTCAATCCAGGAGTTCTTTATAAAAAGTTCTGCCAATCAGGAATAATCAAAAGTTTCAGAAGACAATTATTCATTTCTCAAAAATCAAATTTGTAATATTTGTCTCCCTTCATTGGCACAGAGATGGCAAATCAATTCCAATACTGCTTCCTATTCAGGAGTTCTTAATATAGTCTTCTATCTGGCATTCAATCAATCATTGAGGATCAATCAAAAGTGGCAGAAGACAACTATTGACATACATTTCTTAACATAATATAAATTTAATCATGTGTTAAAATCAAATTGGTATTATTTGTCTCCCTTCATTGGCACAGAGATGGCAAATCAATTCCAATACTGCTTCCTATTCAGGAGTTCTTAATATAGTCTTCTATCTGGCATTCAATCAGTCATTGAGGACCAATCAAAAGTGGCAGAAGACAAAACTATTGACATACATTTATTAACATAATATAAATTGAACCATGTATTAAAATCAAATTGGTAATATTTGTCTCCCTTCATTGGCACAGAGATGGCAAATCAATTCCAATACTGCTTCCTATTCAGGAGTTCTTAATATAGTCTTCTATCTGGCATTCAATCAATCATTGAGGATCAATCAAAAGTGGCAGAAGACAACTATTGACATACATTTCTTAACATAATATAAATTTAATCATGTATTAAAATCAAATTGGTAATATTTGTCTCCCTTCATTGGCACAGAGATGGCAAATCAATTCCAATACTGCTTCCTATTCAGGAGTTCTTAATATAGTCTTCTATCTGGCATTCAATCAGTCATTGAGGACTAATCAAAAGTGGCAGAAGACAACTATTGACATACATTTCTTAACATAATATAAATTTAATCATGTATTAAAATCAAATTGGTAATATTTGTCTCCCTTCATTGGCACAGAGATGGCAAATCAATTCCAATACTGCTTCCTATTCAGGAGTTCTTAATATAGTCTTCTATCTGGCATTCAATCAATCATTGAGGATCAATCAAAAGTGGCAGAAGACAACTATTGACATACATTTCTTAACATAATATAAATTTAATCATGTATTAAAATCAAATTGGTAATATTTGTCTCCCTTCATTGGCACAGAGATGGCAAATCAATTCCAATACTGCTTCCTATTCAGGAGTTCTTAATATAGTCTTCTATCTGGCATTCAATCAGTCACTGAGGACCAATCAAAAGTGGCAGAAGACAAAACTATTGACATACATTTCTTAACATAATATAAATTGAATCATGTATTAAAATCAAATTTGTAATATTTGTCTCCCTTCATTGGCACAGAGATGGCAAATCAATTCCAATACTGCTTCCTATTCAGGAGTTCTTAATATAGTCTTCTATCTGGCATTCAATCAATCATTGAGGATCAATCAAAAGTGGCAGAAGACAACTATTGACATACATTTCTTAACATAATATAAATTTAATCATGTGTTAAAATCAAATTGGTAATATTTGTCTCCCTTCATTGGCACAGAGATGGCAAATCAATTCCAATACTGCTTCCTATTCAGGAGTTCTTAATATAGTCTTCTATCTGGCATTCAATCAGTCATTGAGGACCAATCAAAAGTGGCAGAAGACAAAACTATTGACATACATTTCTTAACATAATATAAATTGAATCATGTATTAAAATCAAATTTGTAATATTTGTCTCCCTTCATTGGCACAGAGATGGCAAATCAATTCCAATACTGCTTCCTATTCAGGAGTTCTTAATATAGTCTTCTATCTGGCATTCAATCAATCATTGAGGATCAATCAAAAGTGGCAGAAGACAACTATTGACATACATTTCTTAACATAATATAAATTTAATCATGTGTTAAAAATCAAATTGGTAATATTTGTCTCCCTTCATTGGCACAGAGATGGCAAATCAATTCCAATACTGCTTCCTATTCAGGAGTTCTTAATATAGTCTTCTATCTGGCATTCAATCAATCATTGAGGATCAATCAAAAGTGGCAGAAGACAACTATTGACATACATTTCTTAACGTAATATAAATTTAATCATGTGTTAAAATCAAATTGGTAATATTTGTCTCCCTTCATTGGCACAGAGATGGCAAATCAATTCCAATACTGCTTCCTATTCAGGAGTTCTTAATATAGTCTTCTATCTGGCATTCAATCAGTCATTGAGGACCAATCAAAAGTGGCAGAAGACACAAAACTAGTGACATACATTTCTTAACATAGCATACACTGAACATATGTTAAGAACAACCAAATTTGTAATGTTTGTCTACCTACAGGGATGGCAAATTAATTTGAACTATTCTCTTGTTATATTATGTCTGGTATTTATGAATCATGAAGTCCAATTACAACTGTTAGAGGGCAAAGCTTAATGTTTTTAAGAGAAACTATCATAAATTTTTAATTACCAGGTTTAAATTGCTCAGCAGAGTATCTTGTAAAAAGAATGCCCACACCTTCAATCAATGCGAGCAAAACACCACCTAAAATAAATTATATAAAAATATATGTAATCTTATATATGTTATAAAACAAAATTTATATATTTAATTTAACTGACTTAATGTTTGAGTATTTTTAAAATTAAAGCTTTGAGTGCGGAAGAAGCTAATGTATTAAAAAAAAAAAAATATTTTCTAAAACACTGAGGAACAAACCTTTAAACCAAAAATGTAGATGTAACAGACACATGTAGAACACAACAAATGTAGATGTGACATCACTGTAAATGTGTAGTATATAACAAGAACTTTCTAACTTTTTGTTACTCTATATGAAATAATTTACAGAGGACAAACTAAAATGTCAGTTTCATGCATTATATTTTATATATACTGTATAAAATTATTTACCTATGATAGCAGAACCAACCATTGCCCCTGTACCACCTATAAAAAAAAAATCAAATGACTATCAGTGATTGAAATGCAATATATAAACGGTTAACAATTATAGAACTAAAGTCTGTATACATCATCACACTAAGCAATTAAGTAACACACATTTTTTTTTTTTTTTTTTTTTTTTTTTTGTCACTTAGGAAATGAGATACTCACTTCGTACAGAAAGTATGGCACCTGTTACTGCTCCACTAGTAATTAAATTCCATGGATCTTCTTTCTTTCGTATCTTGACCAATGCGCAATCAACAGTAGAAAACAAGCCAGCCCAGATGGCAAAATTTCCTATAGAAAATATGTCCAAAAACTCATTCAAAATAACCAAAATTTATTTGTATTTATGATTTGATTTTTCTGCATTGAATGACCATCTATAATTATAGTTACAATCTCCTAAAATAATCAACTAATTAAAAGATTATATTAAAATTTTTTTAACATAATATGCTTATATATGACTTGAGAAATACTATCCATTAAATTTACAAACTGTTTTGAGTTATAAACATATATAATATGATAATGAAAAGACTGAAATCAAATTAAAAGAGTACAAACTAAAATGAAATAATAAAAAATACCCTGACACTTTAGTTTACTTGTTAATTAAATGCAAACTTTTTTTAAAGTTTAATTAAAGTGCATTTAATTTACAAATTCATGTGATGAATAATATAAAAAAAAAAAAAATACATGAAAAATTACAAACATAAATTGGCTCCCAAGTTTACAAAATATTAATTGCATGATAACCACCCTACAAATATATTTGACTTTAAAATTATATATTCTATAAACATTTCATACTTGGTAATTTCAAAAATCTGTAGTCTAATGGATAATGCATTTTTTTTTTTTAAATTCTTTTTGTTGAATATAAAATTATAAAAACTAACACCATGTATAGCAATTTAAAAAAAAAAAAAAAATTGCATAATTTTTTTTAATTTCAATATCTTATAAAACTAGAAATATTGGCACATATGCTACTTTTAAATGTTTTAATTATTTTAAAGATATGCTATTATTGGCACATATGCTACTTTTAAATGTTTTAATTATTTTAAAAGATAAAAATTTTACCTCCAATAATAGGTGCCCGCTGTTTGATAGCATTTAAACTGCCTAGTAATCGTCTGGTCGTCCCCTAAACAAAAACAGAAAATAAACTTTTATTTCAGACGAACAAACAAAAACAATATTAAGATATTCTGTAATAACTATGAAAAATTCACAGTAGTTGACATCTATGCATATAACATTTATATTCATGAAAAAAAGAAGAAAAAAAAATGTAATTTATACATGAAAATGATACTGCTTAAATGTGCAAACATTTAAGCTATGGCCCATGTATATCCATTCATAGGAAAACATATTTTTACTAGATATCAAAAAAGGAAATATTCATGATACATTTGTTGCTTGCACATGTTTGCATAATTGAGACATGGCACAACTATGCTATGCCATGCCACTTTTTATGCTCTATTAATCTTGCACACTTTTCTGATTCAAAAAGCACAAGCCTAATGAATAAAAGGTTGTATGCCCATTCACTGGAAAACATATTTTTACTAGATATCAAAAAAGGAAATATTCATGATACATTTATTACTTGCACATGTTTGCATAATTGAGACATGGCACAACTATGCTATGCCATGCCACTTTTTATGCTCTATTAATCTTGCACACTTTTCTGATTCAAAAAGCACAAGCCTA
The DNA here is from genome assembly GCA_021605075.1 of Caerostris darwini. Taxonomy (NCBI): domain Eukaryota; kingdom Metazoa; phylum Arthropoda; class Arachnida; order Araneae; family Araneidae; genus Caerostris; species Caerostris darwini. The sequence continues at coordinate 192,908 of BPLQ01006457.1, read as the reverse complement.
ATGAATAAAAGGTTGTATGCCCATTCACCAGAAGACATTTTTACTAGATACAGTGGGTACAAAAAGTATTTGCACACATACAGTTTTGCTTACAATTCATAAAAAAATGCCTTAAAAAGTACAAAAATGGGCCTAAACTAATTTTAAAAAATACAATAATACAAGTAAAAAATTTTTTGCAATAAAATTAAAATATCTTACGTCACAAAAGTATTTGCACACTCAACTCAACTTTATTAAATTTGCATTTTTTTGCTAATTATTTGATAGTCATCCCCCGCAGTAAATAACATACGTAAGACGACTATAAAGGGAGGTAGTGTCGATACTTTATCAGTTGATTGTTCATTTCAATTTGTAATGGCACCTAAGAAATCTGAATTGCCGATCTCGTTGCGAGAAAAAATTGTTTCTCTTCATGAAAATGGCCTAAGTTATCGAGAGATAGGTAAAAAAGTAAATGTTTGCTTTTCTACTGTTCGATACATTATAAAACGTCACAAAGAAAGAGGATCTACATCAAATAACTTGCTTTCTGGACGCCCAAAGAAACTTTCACAGCGAATTATGCGAAAAATTATAAGAGAGGCATCAAAAATTCCATTTGTTAGGGCGATAACATTAGCCAATGATGTCGCTTCAACATCTGGAGTTCAAATTAGTGCCCAAAGTATTTGAAATGTCCTGCACGATGCACAAATTTATGGGAGATCTCCAAGGAAAAAACCTTTTATAAATGAACGAAATAGATTGAAGAGACTCGAATTCGCTAAGAAATATTTCAATAAGCCAATTGATTTTTGGAAAAATGTCATATTCTCCGACGAGAGTAAGTTCAATATCTTTAAATCAGATGGCAGCAAATTAGTTTGGAGAAAACCTTGCACTGCTTTCCATACTAAAAATGTATTACCTACAGTTAAACATGGAGGAAGCTCTGTTATAGTTTGGGGGTGCATGACTAGCAAAGAAGTTGGTAATTTATATTTCATTGATGGGAATATGACAGCTCGAACCTATATTGATGTTTTGCGAGATAACTTGCCACAAAGTGCAATAAAATTGGGTATCAGTAATTCGTACTATTTTCAGCAAGACAATGATCCCAAGCACACTGCCGGTATAACACGAATGTGGTTGCTATATAATGTACTCAGAAGACTTGCTACTCCACCACAATCACCAGACTTAAATCCTTTGGATTTAAAAGTAAGAAAAAAGATTTCAATCAAATCTGCACTTAAACAAGCTCTTATTGAAGAGTGGTCAAATATTGACCCTACTGTTACAGAAAATTTAATTAAATCAATGCCAACAAGATTACAAGCAGTAATAGATGCTAATGGAATGCATACTAAATATTAGTCATTTGAAATTTTCTTATATATTATATTTCTATTGTATTCATGCGGATGTGGAAATACTTTTTTGACACGAGATATTTTAATTTTGTTGCAAATTTTTTTTTTTATTTATATTATTGTATTTTTTCTGTTTACTTTAGGTGATTAAACTTATTCTACTTAGGCAATACCAATTTTTGTATTTCTTAATGCTTAATTTTATGATTTGCAAGCAAAAATGTAAGTGTGCAAATACTTTTTGTACCCACTGTATCAAAAAAGGAAATATTCATGATACATTTGTTGCTTGCACATGTTTGCATAATTGTGACATGGCACAACTATGCTATGCCATGCCACTTTTTATGCTCTATTAATCTTGCACACTTTTCTGATTCAAAAAGCATAAGCCTAATGAATAAAAGGTTGTGTGCTTATTCATAGGAAAACATGTTTTTACTAGATATCAAAAAAGGAAATATTCATGATAAATATGTTGCTTGCACATGTTTGCATAATTGAGACATGGCACAACTATGCTATGCCATGCCACTTTTTATGCTCTATTAATCCTACATACTTTTCTGATCCAAAAAGCACAAGCCTAATGAATAAAAGGTTGTGTGCTTATTCATAGAAAAAAAAAATTTTTACTAGATATAAAAATTATATTTGTAAAGATAAACTATTTGTAGTTATATATGTTTGCATAGTTGAGGCATGCTATGACACTTTTTAAACTCTATTAATCTTGTATACTTTTCTGACTAAATGTGAATTTTATAAAGTACCCAGCCAAACTCTAAAAACTCAATCGTAATGTGGGAAACTTGAGTTTCATCACGCTTAGATCCAAGCACCCTAACTAGTTTTCATTTCGTTCAGAATTGTTGGCAAAAATGAAATAAATATGAATTTTTTTTTAGAATGTAAAAATGTTTGTTAGAATACTTCAGATATAAAATCACTTTTTCAAAAGCTGATTCCAGAAATACTATTTCAGCAATATTTTAAAATAAATTAGCTAAGGTAAGGAATGCAAAAATTAAAACACTAAAGAAATTTGTCTTAATAATGAAATAAAAATGCTTTTAGTTCAGCTTGAAAATGTATTTATATAAATACATTCTGTATTCACGTGGTATATAATTATAAAAATTTTGTGTATTTCTTTTAAAAAAAAAACTTAAATTACTTTTGTGTATCTTAAAATATACCACATTAGCAAGTGGGATTGATACAAGTTCATGTATGAAGGAAACTGAAGAAATTTTGACATACTTTAAAACATCTAAAGCCTAGTGTATAAAAATGTAATTATGACCAAATCATTTCTATAACACTAGATTGTACATTGTTCTTTAATTGGAATTATAGAAGTTCAAATCTATTTTTTTTTTTCCCTCATCTGACGAACAATGATCATTAAAGCTGTGGAGCAAAGGGCATTTGCTGTGCATTTGGTTAATTAACTACGAGAAAAAATGCCAAATATTTTAATGACTATATGGTAGGAAAAGGCCTGTCAAGCAGAATTGAAATTTTATTTAATGTTTTATATCTTTATAACGTGGTAAAATTTATTTTCTTTTAGAAATTGAAGTTTCCTCCCCATTTCTAAGTGTCTAGTCTACTTTAAAAACAAATTTCAAATTGAATTTTTATTTCAGCATCTAGACTGAAAATTATCCAAAATAATTAAAACTTTTTACATGTATGAATACTTTTTACTACTTTTAAAATTTATTTATCTTAACTATCTTTTTAATAATTTTTTTAAACAAAATGATAATATGTTGATAATTATTTTAAAATTCAAGTTCAAATAATTCTAGAACCTTGTCATATAAACGAACAGCATTAAGGACTAGTAGGAATAAATCAATAAATCTTGCTGGCTTTTCGATTCACCGAAGAAATTAATTACAAGAAATTAGTTTTTGAGATTGCAAAGAAATGAAAATACACATTATACTCATTACATCAATTGTGATCAATATTAGTACACAGGATGTTTAATTTCCTGAATAATTGAATAATATAAACTAAAAATTGCTGCAAGAGCCAGGTTGATATTCATAGTGAAAACAAGAGAATGGCACCTAGAACACTTAATGTCAAACTTTTGTAATTACAGATTTTTTCAATATGTATAAAACTGAGAAATCACTTTATGAAAATTGCACTTGCATTATTTTTAGACCATAAAAATATATAACTCACTGATGGCGCATTTCGGAATCCCTTTACACTTTGGAATACCGCTCCTCCAATGCAACCCATTGTGAAGCCACCACCACAATCATCCACAATTCTCCAAGGGCTGGGAAAAAAAGTAATATACATCTCATTCATATATATTTATAATCATAGATTATCACATTTTATTGTGGTCATTTCATTTTATATTTATAATCATAGATTATCTCATTTTATAGTGGTCATCTCATTTTATAGTGGTCATCTCATTTTATATTTATAATCATAGATTATCTCATTTTATAGTGGTCATCTCATTTTATATTTATAATCATAGATTAATTTTATATAATTCTCAAAGAAACTAGTTATTTAATGCCTGCATTTTCATTGCAATTATTTATTTATATCTGACATTTATTTACTATCCTTATTCATATCCAATATTATATGATTATCTGGGGCCGGATGGCTAGCGCTCTGGCTCTCGGTACCACGGGTATCGGGTTCGAATCCCGGTGGTACCCATGGATGTTTGTAATGGTTCGAAATCCACTTTAAGCCGTAGGTACCGGTGACTGTAAGGGCGTCACGGAGCCAAAGTCAGACTTCTACCTACGAGTGCTCCATCACAACAGAAACTGCTTCCTTCTCCTTCAATCATGAGTACGTATGGGCTCGTGGGCTTGGCCAGCGAAGTGGGATAAAAAACAACAACATATGATTATCTTTAATTTTCTCATTTCATTCATGTTATTGTACTACAATTTTTGATAGTTTTAAATCATTTGTTTAAAATCATATTGTTCTTTTTATGATTAAATGATGCTTTAATTTCATAATTGGGAACATTTTGCCAGAATAGTAGGATCTAAGATCTAAATTTCTGAAAATAAAATCTCTTAACTGGAGATGATGCAACACATTAGAGGTCATTACAAGATTTGAAAAACAAACTTAAGAAAAATATTTATAAGAAAAATAGCAACTATGAAATAATGCCTTTAAAATGCAAAAGAAAAATAATTAATTAAATTAGACACATTAAATTTTAAAATAAATAAATTACAAACTAACCAAGGTTCACGTGCGTACTCCTCCATTTTTTTAAAAGGAAATGTTGCCGGCAGTGCAGTTGAAAGTTAAGTAGGAAACCGGTATATTTGTTTAAATTCAAAGTCTTAGCATCGTCTAATAAATGAAAACGAAAAACAAAGTATTTTTTATAAGGTTTGTAATTGACTACGAATATACTATTAATATAAACTGTGAAAAAAGTTTTCAAATATATTTAAGCAAATAAATTTTCTAATAATATCGTAAGAAAATTTCGAAACTAATAATAACTTTAATTGCTTATAACGTCATTTATTAAAATATATATGTATATATGTATTGTGATTCTTTATTTCGTGTAATTAAATTTTTTTCATAAATTTTATTACCAGAATTCATCTCACATATAAAAAGATTCTAGTGCGACTCTTATTTAAAAAGACCAATGCGTCTAATGGAATAATTTTGATCATTCAAATTTCAACTGCATTAGATCAGCCAGATGCCTGAAATGTGGGAAAAATCATTGCAATGGTGAATGCCCCATCAAAGAAAAATTTCCTAAGCCAACATTCATCAATTATCATGCTAAGGGTCATGTTGTTTCATGGAGAGGGTGCCCTGATTTTCCAACATCAATTTTTGAAAAAGACAATTATTTAAAAAGCTGCTGAAATCCTTGAATTATTCAAGAAATGCCGTTACCCATAAAGATCATTAGCACAAACTCTCAGCGGCAATGCTCCGACTTCTTATTGTAGATTAATACGGAGATCCTTGGCCGCGTAGCGGCCACTAGCTCCTTCATTGTAAGATGTTGAAACATAGCAGTCCCTTAGTCTCATGCCCTTTGAGTTAATAAGAAAAATAGATAATTAAATGCCCTTTTTTTAAAAAAGAATTATTTATTTAAAAAAATTATAAAATGGAAAATAACAAAAATTTCAAAAGTGTAGATGTTGATGATATCAGTTGCATGTAACAAAAAAAAAAAAAAAAATAAAACAGAATGAGCAAAGGTCAAATTAGGAGAAAAGCGAACATTTTTCATCTAGCCAGTAGTTAAAATTAAAAATTAAAAAATTAGTAAATCAGTCAGAGCAGGAGAAAATCGCCAGGAAAGGAATTAATTTAAAATACTTAGAACAGTGCGAGGTCTTTTGCTATGTTTGCGGGAAGAAATATCCTAATCATAATTTTGTAGGATATTTAAAACAGGGTTATTGATGTTTTGCATATCATTATAGAATTCAGTAGAAATTTTGGAACAAATTGTCTTAAACTTGGAATCGAGAAAGCTCGTCTCATCTGAGAAATTTGACATTCCTCCTAACTCAGAATTTTTGGACTTATTGCCCCCATTGCTTTTCTTAAAGAACTAAATAGCATATTGCAGTGACCAACAACAACATGAATAAATTCAGTATTTTCAGACAGGCCCTTTCGGCAGCCCTAATTATTTGGGCTGCCGAAAGAGCCTGCCCCATTAATAACAGCTGCCTCAAATAACTCGCCTCTAATGATTTTCACTAATGACTTTTTTTAAAATGAGCTTGTTTTAATTTCCTGCAACTCAAATAGCGTCTGTAATAAGAAAATTGAAAACTAAAAAAGAGAGAGAAATAAGTCAGAGTTTAAACTTAATTTTTAAATTCTTTACTATCTGTGAAGAGTTTAAAAACTTTATGACTCAGCATAAACCAGGTGTAATGTTAATTCAAGAAACGTTTCTTAATTTGAATAAAAAGTTTAATATTTCTAATTATAATTGCCTCAGAAGTGATAGGAATATTCAACCTTAATTTTCAGGCTTTTGGTGGTATTGTTATTTTTGTAAAGCTCTGTATTTCATAACAATGTATGTTTACCATTAAATTCCCCCTTTAATACTTCCTTCCTTTACATTTCACCAAAGCCACTATGATTTCCCTAAATTTACCCAAATAGGAATCGGTTTTTATAACTTCTACTTACATTCTGTTCTCCTCAAATAACTCATAACAGCAGACTTGGAAAATTTGATTTAACTTGGTCCAAAAGTTATTTTATGTGGAGACTTTAATACAAAACATACCACGTAGAACGGCAATCAAAATCATAACAGAAGTATAAATCTTCTAAATTTCTGTGCTCTTACTATAAGCGAAATATTAGATCCTTTCACTCAAAAGCAATTTGCCTTAGCTCCGCCTCCAAACTGGATCTTGCGGTCATCAAAAACTTTTTCTACTCATTAGAAGTTTCTTCTTTACTTGAATTTAATTTTGATTGTAATCCGATTAAAATTTCTTTTAAATTTATTTGTAAAATTCCGCCTAATTATCAAATTATTAAAACCATCTGGGCTATTTTTTTTTTTTAATTTTTGGAAAATTCGGCTAACTTGCCAATTTTTCCTGTTTTTATATAACTACGATTTGGAAAATGAAATTAATAATTTTGCATATTATATTACTTATGCTTATTAAAATTCTTCTAAAACCCTTCCTAACCCTAACAAGAATTGGATTCATCCAAATATTAAAAATTTTATTAAAATCCTTTATAAAGAAGAAGCGTTTGCTTTAAAAAGTTTATTAAAAACTTAAATGATAAAATTATTTCAAATCACATTAACAAAATATCTGAATTGCATTTAAAAATTATTCTGATAAAGGTTGGGAATTAAAATTTATGGAACTTCAACAAAAAGATGGTCTTTTTGGTGGTTTGCAAAAGTGTTTAAAAATATTACATTTTAATTTGCTAATTTAAATGATCTTATGTCATCGGATAGCTCTGACAAAGATAAGGCCGAAGTAAGGACAAATAAACTTGGAAATAATTGAAAACTAATAACTATAAGAACTTTGATATTGAAAAACTGACAATGACACCATTCTAAATTTTCACTTAGATTATTCAAGTTGAGATTATTACGCCGTCTGTGCCTTCAGAAATTGCTAATATCATCGAAATAAAAAAATAAAAAAAGCTTCCGGTTTAGATGCTATTACTATTTAATTTTTCCTATCACTTTTTTTTTATGTAACCTCATTAAAGAATTTTAGAAATTGAATATTTTTCTACTTCTTGGATAACAGCAGCCACCATTCCTGTTTAACAAAGTAGGCAGTATAAGGGGGCGGTTTTCCTAATAAAATATCGCAGTACAAGAAGGAATTGGAATCTAAATTTTCGAGCTTCAGAGAAGAATTTGGAGAAGAAAGCTTATCTTTTTGTTCCATATCTAACCACTAAGCTTTGACTATGGCTTCGTAATCAATTAGTGGGCATATCTGTAATTACTCCATTCTCGATAAGGGGATAAAATTATTATCGATAAAATTATCTTTCCGTATATGTGTTGATTATCTACTATAAATTGTGCGATGTTCTCCAGATGTCTTTGTCTCTCTAGGAGATGCTTTTTCCATCTTTTGATGAAACTCGAATGCAGTGAATAAGGGGAATTCACAACCCCTAACAAATATCTGATATGTCTGATGGAAGAATAAACAGCCAAGAATTCCCTATCGTAGGTGAAATAATTTTGTTGCTTTGTTGTCAAATGCCCTGAGAAGAATCCAATGGGCTGCCAGTGTCCATTAGTATGCAGTTGAATGACGGATCCTAACATTTTGTTCAAAACATATACAATTAATGCAAGTTTTGCTGCTGCTGATGTATGAGCAAGGGAGGGAGACGATTAATCAATCTACTCTATTGTGAGGTTGTCGTTTTTCTTACTTCCTACCAAATACTTGTTAAAGAAATTTGCTTTTGAGCAGTATTTGTCATAAAATGTCTATAAAAGTTCAACTCCCTTAACTCTACGCAGCTATTTCATAGTTTTCGATTTTCCAAAGTCTAAAATTGTTTCCAGTCTTACGTCAGTTGATTTGACAACTTTGATTGAGACAGTATGACTAAACAATTAACACCAAGGTGGTCAAAAATGTATTTACTAAATTTCAGTATCAGAATATGTTCATGAAATATTTAAACAGTAACTCGGTGACGTTTAAATATTCCTTCTCTACTGTGTGTTACTACAAGAATATCATCGGTGTAAGGAAAGCATAAATCTATCACATGAAAAACTGAATGGAAGAAAAGTTGGAAATTTAGTACATCATTCCGTAATTTGAATGCTATGAAATGGAAATTCATGCAACCCAAACGGAGTACAGATGGAAATCCTTTGAATATCTGGCTCTACCATTGGTATTTTGGTGGTATGCCCGATGAATATCCATGTTGAAAAAAATGTACATCCTTCTAGCCGTTAAATGAAATCATATGGGATATTGATAAGCATGTGTAATAGCATTAAGAGCCCGATAATATCCAAAAGATTTCCAAATGCCTTCTTTTTTCTTCATGAGATGTAGGTGACTGGGCCATGAGCTGCTTCATGGGCGAAAAATCCTGTGTTCCAGCACATACTAATATTTAGCTTTTGAAATTTTTAATTTATCAGGTGGTAACTCACGAATTTTGAAAACGACTGGTAATTCCTTTGTCCCTATTGAATGAGTAGTATTACGTTTAATTTCGCTTTTCTTTATCCCAAAATTTTTGATATTTTTGAATTTTTCTAAAAGGCTACGAATGCCGGGATCAAGATAATTAGAAACAAGTGAAGCTAAAGACGATGTTGGATCTGCCATTACTTTAGCTGGTTTATAAAGCGAAGTCTAGCAATCGATCAGCCATTTGAGTTTTAAATCAACCTGAAGACAAAATTCTGCAAGAAGTTGCCACCAGTGGTAAGTTTGGAGATATCAGCAATTATTAATTGCGAATCGAATTTTCTTCTCAAACCAAAATCGAGCTTATCTAATTGGATTCCATAAGTTTTATTTGGAATTGAAATATTTACATCAAGTTTAAATTCTGAAAGAGTTCGTTTATTTGACTTAACATTGAGGGATTACAAAATATTACACCACTCATCAAGCAATGCCCTCCGAAGTTCCGGTTGGCAGGTGGGAGGGGGTTGACGGGCTGCTATTCGTCGGCCAAGCATATCCCACACATGCTCTATTGGATTCAAGTCCGGTGAGTATGCTGGCCAATCCATACGGGTGATATCCTCCAATTGAAGGCATTCGTCTACAATGTTTGCACGGTGAGGACGGGCGTTGTCATTCATAAACAGAAATTCAGCACCCATGGGGCCCGAAACAAACGTACATGTTGTTCCAGAATGACATCTCGATAGATGTGTCCCGTCATCGTTACATTCTGAACATGCAGGTCAGTTCTGGAACCAAGAATAATTCCTCCCTAAACGCGCCATCCTGCACCACCGTAACGGTGTCGTTCAATGGTGTTCTCTTGGTGGTAACGGGTACCTGGCGCTCTCCATATGAAAGTCCGGCGAGAATCAGACTGCAAACTAAACCTGGACTCGTCGGAAAACATCACACAAGACCACTGTTGCGGTGTCCACAATGAATGCTCTCTACTCCAGATTAATCGCAGGCGACAGTGAGTTGAGGTAAGTAGAACACATCTGACAGGCCTACGAGCATATAGACCAATGTGCCCTAAGCGTCTGTACACGGTCTGCCTTGAAACTGTCGTACCGGTAGCTGAAGAGAGCTGACGAGACAGGTCTGATGCTGTGCTCCGTCTGTTTCTTTTGGCAGTAACTGCTAAATACCGGTCCTCATTCGGCGTTGTAACTCGGGGGCGACCTGTGCTGTAACATCTACTCACATTACCATCATCTTGGAATCGTTGCCAAAGCCTGGAGTGACACTCTGGGCGATTCCAAGTTCCTCGGATACTTCCAGCTGGGTACGTCTACATTCCAGTCGTCCGATAATTCTACCACGCAAAAAATCATCCAAATGCTTCCTTTGTGCCATAACTACGCGGTTATTGCACTGAAAGGCTTTTAAAGCGCTTGTGAACAATTTTACTTCTTTGCCACCATTCCTTATATACCCCTCTCTTACACTGTCGTCATTGTGACGTACTATCCGCGCCATCTGGTGGTTTCCTGTAATTTGCATATTCTTCTTCAAGATGTGTGTGATAATTCTACAGGTGAAATTTTTATTTTAGAGTTCAATTTCTGTGTGATTCTGAATTATCCTTAATTTATGGACATGAGTGTAGTTAGCATTCATAATTTTCAATCAAGTGATTAAAATTTGAATGAATAAAAAGGTATTATCCCAATGGGCTAATTCGTGTTTACCATTTACTTCAATTAAGTTTGTTCTCCTTGTAATATTTAATTAAGAGTAAATATTCTGCATCGTGGATGGATGAGAGAAAAAATTCTTTTTGTTTCTCGTATAAATTTATACGTATCATGGGATAATCCATGTAATGCTACACAAAATATTATCATTGATGAAGAATAATTTAATATTTTCATAGATTTTAAAGATAACTAATAATTAAATTGAAGGCAATTATCATCAGCTCAAATAGATATTTGTGATACAAGACTTTTTAAGGTATGATAGGAAAAAAAAAAATCGTCATAAAAGGTAATTAGGCACATTATAAAATTTACCCGGCTTTTTTCAAGGGAATGAAATCTTTTATTTGAATTGCAGCAATCCATTTTAACTTTTGGTTTTCATTTATAGGGGATTTAAAGACTGTAACCTTGTGTTCATTCCCACATTTTTGTATTTCAGAAAAATAGACAAGCGAGAGGGAAAATAAAAAAACCACCAAGCGAAATATAATAATTAAGCCATATAACGAGACATGAGGTAGTTCAAAGTAATGGCGGAAAGAACTGGGATGAAAAACCAACGTCCAAGCGAGGTACCACTTATAATGTTCAAAAGATTTTAACAGTTTGGGAAATCTTCAAAAAAGATTGATTTTTGAGTGATTGCTTGATGCGTGAATTCGTATTGAAAAAACAAAAGTTATATCATTATCTTTTAATTAGTTGTATACAGGATATTTGCTAATAATGGTGCTTATTTAATTATTACCCTATGACACATGGCTATGCCAACAAATGTATTGTGGAATAAAAGCTGTCATATTATTACTCTACAAAACCATTTAATAAACAGATAATACATCTCTTTTTGAAGAAAGTTATAATAATTTTTCTTTTATATAGATGGCGCTGTGTGACTACTTTGATTTGATCATACTGATATTCTATTTATTTTACGATTTGATCATACTAATATTTAAAATTAGCTGATAATGAAATTTTCGAATTTAATTAGCAATAGCATATTAGTAACGAAAATGGGATAGAGTTATTTTTAAAATGTTTATTATTCGATAATATTTTTTAAGAGGTAGGAACAGCTAATTAGTGAGAGCAAGAATAACTAATTTAAAATTAAATATTCTCGTAAAATAAATTAATTATAATTTAATCTTCTAAGAAATAGATAAAAGTTATATTTTTAGTCAAATGCAGCTCAAGAGTTAGGAGGTTACAAGTTTTACATCTTTAAACTTAGTTTTATGAGATACCTCCGTACATTGTTTACTAATCCTCATACTAGATGACGCTAGTATACCTAGCAGCAAAATGCCTTTATGGTAGAATTATAAGTATTAAATTATTTATATCTATCAGTAGGAATACTTTTCTTATAAATTTGTGAATAAGTTTTATTGAATAATAAATTTTATTTTATTGAAATTAATAAAATAATATAAAGTGCGTGATTCTAAAATGTTATTTTCTGAAACATCTTGAGTCATTTCAGTTAATATACAGCAGCAATTTACTTAAAACTTTTTTATCCACCGATTCCAGTCATTAGTAAAATAAAAACTACGAACCCTTGTCAATTATAAAATTAAATTAACTGTCTTAAAAACAACTAGATACAGTAATAATAGATATTCTATGTTTCTAGGCTCATTAAATAATAATAAAATAATTTAAAATGTCTCAATACTTTAGAATGTTCTCAAATAGAATAATAATTTAGAATATCTCAAATTTTATAAATAAAACTTACCAGAGGAATTCTTTTGTTGTTCTTTATCCTTAATTAGATTTTTACTTAGACAGAAGAGCAATATGTTATTTCTTATAGTAATCTCACATACAACTAATTACAGTTTAACAGTAATGTAGTAACCAAATTACAGTATTAATTTTTTGATAGACATATTTGTAAATTTAGTTCTAGCTAAAAGTTTTCTTAAAAAAATTTGGAGAAATTTTTATTGAAGGTTATAGCTGCAAATGTTTGTGCAAAATATGTTATTTTCTTATTTTAGAATCAAAAGAAGCATATTTAGAAAGAAATTAAAAGGCTAAACATACTTAAGTATTATTTACTGTATTAAATTATTTACTTAATCATCTTTCAAATCAATATATATGCGATCATTTAATTGAATGCTTGTCATAATGTAGAACCTTGGATTATACAAATTACTTTTATAAAAAAAGTGGTAGAAAGAAAAAAGTAGGAGGAATTGAATATCCCCTAAAATGTGATTCCAAAAATTATGGGAGATTTCATATGTGTATTTGAACTAGGATAATGTCAAACATTAAATTGGTCACTTCTTGAAGAAATAAACAATTTAATGTTTGACTTTACCCTAGTTCAAATGCATGTTTTTGTTTTTGTAACAGAATTTTTTATTAATTTTTTAAATTTTTAGCTCGTGCAAACAAGTTCAAGCTCCAGTATACATTGATTCTTGACATGCTAATTTATATTTTTTTAATCAACTATAAGTTATATAATTGAATATTTCAGCAAATTTTGAATTACCAAGGTTACAAATATTTAGGGGAATTTTTCCTCCTTCTTACTTACACTATAGAGTTATAGAATAGTCTTCTCATGACTAGGTCTAGAATCCAAACTGACCTTCGTGCCTGGCGCATAGAGTGCCAAATCTATCATGATCTCAGTTTTTATTTTTTATTTTTTTTCTCCTGACTCACTGAGTTGTTGTCTCTATAAAATAAATGAAACATGATCAAGGTAAAATTGTCGAGTGAATAAGAGATTAGTTCTCTCAAAACCCCAAATGCTGCTCAGAAAAATATATTACCAAAATATATTATTTATGATTTCCACAACAAAAGATTAAAGTTGAGAGGTTATTAATTACAATAACCTCTGAAAGTAAATAAGAACCATTGATTTCATTTTGATTTGACTTGGTTGGAAATTTGGTTTGGTTTGGTTTGTCGCTCTACGGTCATTTTGTGCAGCCTTTGGGCTAATATAGACCGATAACTACAGTTTAAGGTAGATTCCGAACCATCAAGAAACATTCATGCAAACAATGAACCTGATTACCAAAGACTGGTTCAGTTCCAATGTCTGGCAATCAGGCCCCTTTTTTGATAATCATAACGATTAACTGTGTCGTGTGCAGAGATTTTCTTGAGTTGTATGTTACTATTTGGAACGTTTACAGCAAAGAGTTTTACCCCAAACATAATATCTAGTGTAGATATACGACAAAATCGAGTCATTCGGTTTTGTGGAGATTTGGTTTGTCACTCTACCGTCATCTGAGATAATTAGACCAGATAACTACAGTTTTTGTGGGATTAACCATTAAGAAACATGCATAAAACCCCTGTTTGTGATAGCCAGTGGTAAAAGAAAGATGCAATTAGCCCTTTTTTATAACGCCGCAAACGATTAACTTGGCGAGAAATCAAATAAGAGACATTTTTCGTGCTACTGAAGGAGTAATGTATGTTTCATTTGTAACAGTTTACAACTGTTAGATTTCTATATTCTTTTGCCGCAAACTGCGTATTATTTAATCTTTTTCATCTTTAATCTTTATTAATCTTTCTTTTTTATTAATGGTTAGAATAATAAAGATATTTATTCCAATATGAATATACATATATATACTGGATATGAATGGGATGTCTCCTGGGAAGATTTTCAACTGTACCTCGCTTGCGTGTTGTATGTGAAAAATCTCTGAAACTTCCAGCTGCATGATGGCCAACTGGCTAGTGCTCTGGCCGTTGATACCGAATGTTTTAGGTTCGAATCCTGACGGTGGCATGGATGTTTGTTGGGGTTTCGGAATCCACGTTAAACTGTAGGTCTCGGTCTGTTTAGCCTAATGTGTGCACAAGATCACCGTAGAGCGACAAACCAAACCTGAAACTTCTATGCTGCAACCTGTTGAATGCGAGATGTTTACATACGCCGTTATAACTGCGATAGAATCTTTTATCTTCTAGAAGCAGTTACTGAAACTTACGTAGTCAGAAGATTCAATCCTCAGCCATTTTGCATGCTAACTGCGTGCGTTAACACTGGGTCACGGAACGGGCATCGAGAAAATACAAAATGAAGTTTAGAATACAATATTATCTGTAACAATACAAAATCTGCTTCAATTATATCAGATATTCGATGTTATAAATGGAACTGTGAAACTTGTGAATTTTGATGCGCTTTGACTTTCAAAACTCGTTTACCTTAATACATTTTTTTTAAATATAATTGTATAACATTACCATTCATTTATACCTATTTTACATGTTTGATTAAGTTCAGTATTCATGAGAAGATTCACATATTCATGTATTCATGAATTATTAAAAGTCTATGTGTTTTTGAAAGCATATTTTATTCTTTTTTTTTTTTTTTTAATTAGGGAAAGTTGAGAAGTAACAATAAAACAAGCATGGTCCTAACCAAAGCAAAGTGGAAGCAACTGTCAAATGATATGGATGTGGGGTGGTAAATAGGCTGGAAAGGGGAGGGGTGCCTGTACCCCTTTCATGCTTTTTCCAAGGACGACTGGTTGAACCGTGCTATGCATTCCAAAGAATGTTCTCTCAACTGATGCGTACTAGAGGCTGAAACAACATCCGCTGCCAGTAAAAACATTTCTCATATCAGAAAAATCGAACATTTTTACCCTCTTCCCGCCCTTTTCCTCTGTTCTAGAATTAAAACAACAGACGATATGTTATGTCTAAGGACAACCGTACAAAAAAGTCATTCCTTTCAACTTGTATAACTATAAAAGCACTGTAATTTAAACATTTTAATCTCTATAATTTTTAAAACACTGTAATTTAAACTTTTTAACATTAGCAAGATTTCAACAGTTAGTTAGGAGTTCTTTTATAAATGTTAAACAATTTTTGTTCTTCAAATCGTAACTAAACGAATTTTTGAAATAAAATTTTTTACATTTTTAGATAAAAATGTTGAAAATAATAATTAAACAAAAAATTTGGAAACATATTCATTCATTTTACATTTGGTTACAGTTACACACCTTCAAAAATTCAACTTGGAACCCTTTCCAAACGATATTGTTAAATTATAACTTTAAATCGAACTAACGAGAAAAACTTTTCCTAAAAAGTCGAGCTTAATGATTGAGATCTGGAATATATTTTTAGCATTAAAATTTGTTTATTTAAGTAACGGAATTTTTTATGGCTAAAATAAATATGTTCATTTAAGTAACGTAATTTTTTATGGCTAAAATATATTGAATAATAAAAAAATACGGTTATTTTCTTTTCGTATTTTATTGTGCCATGATTGAAATGAACTGAAAGGAAAAATTGATTTGAGAATTTTATTTCAATGTCTTCGTTGTCTTGTCTTTTTGTCGTTTGCAGATGTTTTATTTTATCAGTGAAAACAGTAAGTAATGCGTGAACATTCTTTCATTTTAAATTTCCTAATAATCATTAGAAATGTTAGCATTCTTTTTGTTATATTTCAGAACGAATGAAATAAAACAATCTATCTGAAAATATTAAAACAAAGATTTTTTTCAATTTTCTATAAGTAAAAATATCTTAAACGATTTATTTCATTTTATTATTATTTTTATTGTCATTTTATACAAATTAAACAAATCTTAAGAACAAAATTGTGAAATAATGAAATGTTTTAATACATCAAATCTATTAGTATGCCCAATGCAAATAATGTATCAGCTATCACATTTTCGTAAATGTCAACTTTTACATTAGCTAATTTCTGCAAAATTTTATCTTACTTTATGCTACATATCCAAACTGCTATCCAATTTATATATATATATATATATATATAAGGTCAATGAACTACGTTTCGGAAAGATTTGTAAACGAGCAATTTTAAAATGCAATTAATGTAAAATTAGCAAAATTCAACAATAAGAATTATATTCACGGAAAATTGTTATAATCATATGTTAGAGTGAAAATCCATATGGTTATATCAATTTTCAGTGAATATAATTCTTATTGCTGAATTTGAATTTTGCTAATTTTACTGTGTTAAAATTAAAACTGGTGAAAGAAGTATATTTAATTCATTTTAGAAATTAATTTCATTTTGGTTTAAATATATGAACTTTGTGAACTGTATAGCAGTATTAGTTTTAATAAATTAATTTAATAATTATAAAATGTCTTGACAGTTTGTAACCGCTCTTTTCATATATCTGGCAACACCTACTGCAGTCATCAAGCAGCACCCTCTTTATATTGACTGAACTTCCTCAGTAATTTTTCATTTTGTAATTAACTTTTGATCTTTGTCCATATGTAACTTAAAATAAAATAAATAATTATTGCATAACTGGTGCCCATCATAATTAACCCTATTTCTCCTTTCACACTGGAGCCCAATGTTTTCGGTTAATTTAAAAGAAAAATTATTTTAACCATTGCTCTGTAATATATGTATATATATGCATATTTGCTTCTTTATTTCATTGATTCTCTTGAGTTTTGCTCTTGTGTGTATCTGTATTTAGAAGTAATTCTTTTTAGAATATATTTTTTTCTTCCAGTTTTGTGATCTAAAATTAGTATATGCCTCTTGTATTTATATTTAACAAAAATTATTTCAACAGCAGTATTGATACTGTACAGAAACTCATTTATGTTGGTTTCGTTTTGATTCTGATCTAAAAATAGTTGAATATTAATGCAGAATTATTTTTGTTTTCGACATTAATAATTTTATTGGTAATGTCATACAATTGATTTAAATGCTTGTATTTAAAACTAAAGAATTTAATCTGTTTTATAATAAATTATTTTTAACTAGTATTCATGTAGGGCTTAAATGGGCGAGTGTCTGGCACTCGATGCCATAGGCTTCGTGTCCCGGAAATGCCATGGCTGTTTGTAGTGGTTCGAATCCACTTTAAGCCATAAGTCTCGTTCTAGTAATGACTGTTAGGTGCAGGGCTCACAACTTTACCCCTTAAAAAGAAGATATCTCATGTTTCGGAATTTGCCAGTAGGCAAATGGCCTTTACCCACTACGGGGCTGTTGCGTCATTGAAGAAGAAATATTCGTGTAAGCAATTGCATCATGTGTTTGAAAATGTTATGTTGAATTATTTTGCAAATCCAATGTGTTAAGCAATTTTATTATATGCCAATTGAACTTCATAATTTTTGAATCGTACTTCAGTTAACTTTTATTCTTTTCAAATTCACAAACTTGATTTTATTTATATTTACAATGGCTGGGATAAAAAAAAAAAAAAAAAAGACGTTTTTCTGAGTAAAAAGAAAAAAAAATGACTTTATCCCCATAGTACAAAAGATGGCATAGAAATGCCATATGATTCAAGAATCATTGGTATCAATGAACTCATAACAAATCACGAGAATTTTGAAAAAGATTTTTCCAAAAATGATGAGAAATTGAAGAGAGTTTATTGAAATAACAAACCATAATTGATGAGAGATTACGCAAAGAAAAGGAACAACAAAATGCACTCTAGTTGGAAAAACTTCGCTTGCAAGTCGCCAAAAACATTAGCGACTGACAGATAATAACTTTGTCGTTTACAATCAGCCAAATCTTACTATTAAAAAAAGTTCATGCCAGAATTTAGTACGAAGGAAACTGAAATGTCTTTGTTTTTGACTGTTTGAAGGGCAACTCACGTAATGATAACTAAACTATTGACATCACACTTGCAGATGGACGAATTCAGCGAACTGAGATATTCACTACGTGGACATTAGCGTCCAAAGAAAGGTTATCGCAGCAATGATAGTGCTGAAGAATGCTAAAAGAAATCATGCACCCTGTACAGATTTTTTAAGAGCATCAGAGATCGTCCTAGATCTCCATAGAGGACAATGGAATTTCTCTGCATCCCCCCGAATAAAGTAATACTTCGTAAAAACCCCACCTGAAATTAATGCAAAGAAAACTGAATGGGAACTTCGTGAAAATAAAGGTACACACCTCTCAGCTAAACTACAACAGGAATTTAATACCTTTCTAATAAAGCATGATTGTTTTCTACCAGGAAGAGAACCTATTTCTTTTATCATTGTAGAAGATTGCGCTACGAAATGGGTTGAGTTATCTTTTCTTTCTTAAGTCACAGCATATGAATGTTACATTATCTTAATCGATAAAGCTTTCTTGTGGTATGGCATATCAAAAGAAGATGTAAGAGAAACCGTCAGTGATAATGGACCCCGCTTCAATAGCTCTGTCCTTTAACAAATTTGTTTGATTTGGTTTGTCACTCTACGATCATTTTGTGCAGACTTTAGGCTAATTAGACCGGGACCTACTGTTTAACGTGGATTCCGAACCACTGACAAACATCCATGCCACCTCCAGGATTCGAGCCTGTAGCCTATGGTATTAAAGGCCACAGCTCTAGCGAATTGGGCATCAAGCCTATATAAATTTAGTAATACCAATTTAATTAATATTTGTTCTGTAGTTAACGAGTTTTAGACAACTTGAAATCTTATGTGAAGATCGTACTTTTATGCAAATAGCAAGATTTGCATTTATCATGTTTTAACTGTTCTGTTTAAAGAAAACTGTACAACAAGAAACGTTTTTGATACACGTGGCTTTATAGAAAATCGGTACAGTAGCTTTTTAGTTTTCAGTATACACACACACACAAAAAAAAAAAAAAAAAAACCCCGAAATATATAAAGCAGAAATAAAATTAAAAATACATAACAGAATAGAAAAGATCAAGTTCAGAAAACGAAAACATATTCCTTTGAATTATTTATAAAAATTCATTTCCGTAAGAAAAATTCTGAATTCTATAATCAAAGAGAAATATATCAAAAATTCTTAAGAAGTTGTGTAAAGCATAAATATTACTCATAATTTCAAAATAATAATAATAATAGTTGCTTTATTAAAAAATCAATAGTTTGCAATTTTTAATTATTCGATCCGGTTACTTAAAATAAAGTCATCACCAAAAATATCTTGAAATGTAACGCACTGTTATTTTCTTCAGTTATTTTGCTTCAAAAACTTTAACCTCTTTAACCTTTATAAAAAAAGGTCGAAAAGTATGTTATGTACGTTATAAAAAAGGTGAAAGTCATCTCCCTCTGCCTACTTAAAAAAAATATATAATAAAAAATAAAAAAATGATTTTGCTACAAAAAAAGCAGATGCAAATATACCCACCAAGTTTTGATTATAATTTGAATAAAATGCTCCAAAAAAAAGTAAATTCAACTCCATTTTTTTTTTTCTTTTCCCCCCACTACTGGTTATCGTCCCGTTCTCGCATGGCCTTCCCTTGCAAATCGTCCGAGGGGTAGAAGGAAAAAAAAAAAAAAAAAATATCACGATATTAAAAAAAAAAAAAAAATCTCTCTAAATTATAAAGACCAACTTAGAAGTCCGCTGTTTAACTATAGAAGGAGGGCGGGGGAGTTGAGAATGGTTATGCACAGCAGATTTTCTATTATGAAACCCATCTGCTACACATTCCCTCCCTGATCCCTATATCCTTCCCCCCTTCTTTGTGAAGAGAACTTTTTTATTCTAAAATAAAATTTGAAAAAAAAAAAAGAACCGTTTGAGGTTTTAAAAATCTGGCTCAGTTTGTTCGGGAAGGCGTAAAGGGGACGATTTCAGGGGACAAAGAAACTCGGGGGAAAAAAAATTATTCGACCCTCTTACCGGAGCGTGGCTTCCGGGTTCCAATATGGGAAAGGACAAACGAGTTTCGAACGTTAAATACCTCTCATCCATCCCTTATATGCTATCCCTCCCCCCTTTTTTTTTTTCTTCCACTTTTTTTAGATCAATTATTGTATATTTAGCAACACTTCAAATGCAGTGATGCTCTTTTCGAACTAAAACTCTTATTTCGAAATCTATGTAGCAACTTCATTTTTGTAAAATATAGAATATAAAAAAATAAATTTTTAGTGAAAAAATAAAATTTTTTTAAAAAACAATAGAAATTGTGTAATAAAGTATAAGCAATATGAAAGAAAAGAAAAATTAAATTATTGAAAGGAAAAAAAAAAAAAAAATGATAATAATTATACTACCCTTTTTAACAACTATAACTTTATAAACTATGTTATTAACTATAACTTTTTGTTATAAACAATCATTCATTGCGAAGAATAAATGTCAATAGAATAATAGAAAAATTTATGTAAACAGGAAAAATGTGGAACTTAATAAACATTTATCATTTTAAATGAATTGGTTTAAGCTTATGCATAGAAAAAAAAAATAACTTGGTTATTTTCTCCGATTTATTAAAAATCTGTTGTTTAACAATATAAGGAAACACGTAGTATAGAGTAGCCGAAAGTCACTCAATTTTTTGATAATTCTTTTTTTATGTAATGACATTTGAGGATCACTACTTCGAAATAAACAGTAAAAAAACTGTAATCGTACAGACTATTTGTCTTGACCTTTCAGGATGAAAGACAACAAAGTTAGTTGAAAATTATCAATGCAAACATCAAATTCTATGATGACCATCCAACTATGTCGAACTATCTATGATACTACCAATAGATAGGGGAATACCATCAACAGATATGACATCAACTTGATACCATCCGTACCTATTATCCAACTATTTATGATTATTTATTATCCAAAATTCTGTATTCCAGATATTATTTGTTTGTTTGTGTAAACTGTCAATATAATCAATTCTTTGAAACCGTCATATTTCAATTCATGTAAGAAACCTTTAGAATACGGGTAAATTTGATATTGCGATTAATACGACAAACGATGTTCTTCTATGCATAAAAAAAATTATTAATGTTTTAAATAGAAATAAAAATCTTCCGTTTTCATTCTATTGTAGAAAATATTTTGTCATCAATCGTGAAATGTGCTGCAAATAATTTTAGATTACTACATATATTTTAAATAACCCATCGATTTTCCTTAAGATTCTGACATCTCAAAGTGATTACGTTAGACAGTTGTGGCTGTTCGCATTAAAGACACACAAAATCAACGATACCTATGCTTTCGTTTTCCTAAGTTTGGTTTGATTGCTCTAAGGTCATTTTTTTTAAAATCCTTTAGGCTAATTAGACCGGAACCAACAGTTTAACGTGGATTCCAAATCACTCACAAACATCCATACCACCTCCAGGATTCGAACCTGAAGCTTGTGGTACCAAAGGCCAGAACGTTTTCCTAGGATCACATATGAAGGGTAGTTTAGTTTGGCCGTCGCTCTGAATCATTTTGGTTCTCGTTAGATCACCAATTAGATCTGGGGCCTACTATTTAATGCGGATTTCAAACCACTCACAAACATCCATACCACCTCCAAATTTGGGACCTGAATGGCCGAGTGGTACCAAAGCGCTCAGAACGTTTTCCTAGGGATCACATATGAAGGGATGTTTTAGTTTGGTTTTCGAATCCACGGTCATTTTGTCCCGGTCTTTTGACGCCAATTAGACGGGGCCTCACTATTTAATGCGGGTGCTCCAAACAACAAACATCCCTACAATCTCCAGTCCATTCGAACCTGGGCTTGTGCCAGCCAAAGGCCAAACGTTTTCCAACAAGGATCACATATGAAGGGTAGTTTAGTTTGGTTTGTCGCTCTACGGTCATTTTGTGCGCGCTTTACGCCAATTAGACTGGGGCCTACTATTTAATGCGGATTTCAAACCACTCACAAACATCCATGCCACCACCAGGATTTGAATCTGAAGCCTGCGGTACCAAAGTCCAGAGAATGAACCGCTTGGCCATCAGACAGCCATATGAAAGGGTGGAGGAAATTGTCTCTGGGAGCATATAAAATATAAATTCTAACGACAATTTTCAAGCAAGCAATGATAAATGTAAAATATATGGCATTGACTATCACGAATTTATTAAAAATAAATAAATAACAAATACATAAATAAATAAAAATAAAATAAAATAAATCTGTGATCTTTTTATTTACGTTTTTTAAAATCTTTTTAGCCGATCAATAAATTTTAGTCTCAAATACAAAGTATTTTTTTTTTTTTTTTTTTTAAAGGAAAATAAGAAATAGATATAGATGTTTAAATGAAAAATGCCCTAAAATAAAAAAAATAAAGAAAAGCAAAGTGTAAAGTAAATTAAAGTAAAAGTTTCTTTTTGTAAATGTTTTAATATAATTTTATTTTTCTAACAATAAATAAGCTAAATAAAACAGATTTCCTTAAAACAAAAATCTCAATGTTTTAGGAAAATTTACGATTTTATGTTCAGCTGCACTCATTAGATGGCTGTCCAGGGGTTGGCCAAGCCTTTGCTAAATCAATTATGTGCATGATTAATTCAGCAATTTGTTTAGTCTTTCTGATGGTACTGATGTAATTCATTTGGTACTAGCTTAATGCACTATTATTCTACTGGGCTAGTCTTTAAGGGAGGATTGTTTATTATCGTTTTAGCCTAAGTTTATCCTTCTTTATTGCAGTCGATTTTATACTTTAACTTTGCATTAAATATAAAAGAAAAATACTATATTAAACAATGAAATGGAGTGGGCCTGAATGGCCGAGTGGCTAGCACTCTGGCGCTCGGTACCACAGGGTTCGAGTCCCAGCGGTGCCATGGATGTTTGCAGTGGTTCGGAATCCATTTTAAACCGTAGGTCCCGGTCTAATAGGATCGTAGAGCGTTACGGGGGCCTTGTTACTCCGCGTCCGTAGCTTTTCTTCAAGTTACACACGCCCAAGTTCTGGGTAATGCAAAGTGAGTAACGTCTGTGCAGCGCGTGCCTTAAGGCATCCAAGACCAACCTGTCTAAGTGTTTGCCAGCTGCATTGGAACAAAAAAAAACAATGAAATGGAGTTAAGAATTTTAAAATAAGTGTACGTTCTTTTTCTTTAAAAAAAAATGCTTACGAATTTGTTACATGTTGTATCAAAACATTCTTATCGTTTTATCTGAAATATGTATATAAACGAATCAATATTTCGTGGTAGGAATTCGAAGCCACAAATTTTGACGTTCTTTTAAAATTCAAATGATTTTTTTCTGGGAAATTTTAATGGTTTTTTTTTTCTAAGAAATTAAATAAACTTTTTAGAAAGTAGCTAAAAAATTTATTG
Organism: Caerostris darwini; assembly: GCA_021605075.1. Lineage (NCBI taxonomy): Eukaryota > Metazoa > Arthropoda > Arachnida > Araneae > Araneidae > Caerostris > Caerostris darwini. The sequence goes on along the minus strand of BPLQ01006457.1, from coordinate 169,018 downwards.
AAGTAAAAGATGATAAAATATTTCTAGCATTTTATATATCTCTATATGAGAAATATCATTCTTCATTTTGCTGAATTATATTGAAATTAGTCTATTATTTCATAAATGTTTATATTAATAAGAGTAGCGTATTACCCTAGCTCCCCTAGTAGAAAGAAAGAAATATTAAAAGGTAGATTAAAAGAATTATTTATAAATCTTATGATTCCAAGCTTCACAATTTGCCCGACTCGCGGTCTTATGGCAATATGCGCAACTAGCGTGAAGGACCCAGGTTTGAATCCGTTGGTGGCATTATTGTACTCACTGGTTTAAGAAATGAGGAGACTAGATGGATATTGTAATAATATGTATAAAAGTTTATCGTATCGATAGTCAGGCTGTTTGGTGGGAGTATTCCAGGCTTACGGCATTGAAATACAAGACAGTTACCCTTAAAAGTCCTCCTGGAAGGTCTCTCTTTTTTCACCTGTAGGTGGGTTGTTCGTAAGATACATAATTGTTAGATGCGACACAATGACGTTAAAAAAATAAAAACTGGAGAATATAGAGGTAGCACTTTTAAATCTCGTTCCGATATATTCCTTCGTCAGGATTCCTTTGGGACCTGATGGCCTAGAGACTAGTGCTCTGGCACTAGATGAGACAGGCTTCGGGTTAAGGTGCCGGCGGTGCTATGGATTTTTGTAGTAGTTCGGAATCCACTTTAAACTGTAGGTTCCGATCTAATATTACTGTACAGCGTTGGACGTAGGGTGAAAAAAGGAAAACCTACCCCTTAAAAATGAAGCATCTCCTGTCTCAAAATCTGCTAGTAGGCAAACGCCCACCATGGGGCTGTTGCGTCAATGAAAAAGAAGAAGCGTGTTTGACATGTTGAATGCCATTGCTTAAGAAAAACTAAAACATTTTATCAATTTCAGAAAGCTTTCGTTCATTATTTTATTGGTATGTTCTTTCTGCTAAATTTTATATCACATTCCTATCGTTCATTCTTTTTATTTAAATTATGTATAGACAAATATAATTTTTAACAAGAATTTGTCTATACGAATTTCGTTGAAAAATGTCATTGTTCCAAAAAAGGGCAAATACCAACGAAGTAGAACAAAAAAAGCTCTACGAAATTTCAAAAAAATTATATCATTTTAAACTATCAAAATAAATTTCAAATGAAAAAAAATATTCAATATTTTTTCTTAAGCATACTCGTTTGAAAAAAAAGAAAATGTTTACGTGTTCTTTAGATTCTGTTTCAGAAAATTCATATAAAAAAAATCAATAAATAAAGAAAGGCAAAGAAATCTGTTATTTATTCCTGACACGAACTCTCTGCAACTTTAACGTCCATTTTGCGCCATCTAACTGACCACCTCGAAGATTCTATTAAAGATATGAGCACTCGACCTTGAAAGAGGTGGTCGTTCTCTCGGGATGGTTCGAAAGAGAGTTTTTTTTCATTCGATTCGCCGCGGGCAGGATTCCAGAACTGATAAAGAAGGACAGTTTTTTCCTTCAATCCCGCTAAAGGGTTAATCATCCCGCTATAACTCGTCAATAATTACACAAAAGAAGACCTTCACCCAGATCTTAAAACTTAATTCACGGCAGGGTAGGATCAGAGATGGAACTTTCATTTCATTTCATTTCATTCCCACCCCTTTCCTGTTACCTAAGCAAACTTCGTTTATTGCTTATTTACTTTATCGTTTGTTTCCCAACGAAGGTTTATAACACTCCCTATCACACCAAACAATAATATGAACAAAGTAAATACCGTGTATAGTTGTTGCCTCCCCCCAGCCCAATTCCTCGTCAGTTTCGAAAGTTTATTTTTATTTATTTATTATTATTTTTTTCATTATTGTTGTAATTACTGGCTCTTTCGTAAAAGGTTAGTAAGCTTGTGGTAAGATTTAAAAAAAAAAAAAAAAAAAAAAAAAAAAATGGAAAATTAATGACAAAGTCATTTTTCAGCTGAGAGATCTCTGATGTTATAGATAAAAAGAATTTATGATTTCGTTATTTATTTATTTATTTATTATTATTATTATTATTTCTGGTGGCTTTGAAATCCAAACAAGTCATTGTTTTTCTAAATTCATTGCTTGAGAACTTGCCATCAATTTAATTAACCATTGTATATAAACAAGAGGAAGTCTTAAATCAAAATTATTTTTAACAATGTCACTAACTGAGAATTTGATGTATTTTTTAAAATCTTTCTTTAACTTTATTATTATTAATTCTGATATTCCAAGTATATTTTTATGTCGTTTCAGTTTTTTTTAATTATTGGTTCACTTTTTAAGGTGAATTAAGATAATGATACTATTGTTTTACAAAATAACACAGTGTACCAGTGGCGATTTAAAAAAAAAAAATAATAATAATTCGCTTTGTTCTTTTTATAAGTACTACATTTTTTGCAATCTTATTTTTTTAAAGTGTATCATTTTTATAAATCTAGATTAAATATTCTAAGAATTAATAAAATGCATTTACTTAAATATTTCTAAATATATATGATTTATTTTAAGAATTGATGTTGTAAAAAATGAATAATTTATATAACCATTTATTTTTTATTCTTATTTTTGTTTTTTTGTTTTAAAGTTTGTTTTTCTTAAAGGTTATGCTCTATAGATTCGAACATGCAGCCTGCGTCACCAAAAGAGCAGCATGTCAGCCAATTAGCCATCAAGCAGCTACTTTTCTGTAGTACTATTTTACCAGTGAGGGGCCTGATGGCCGAATGGCTAGCGCTCTGTCGTTCGGTTACCACAGGTTTCGGGTTCAAATCCCGGCTTTGCCCATGGTTGTATGTAGTGGTTCGGAATCCACTTTAAACCGTAGGTCCCGGTCCTAATAGGATCGTAGAGTGTTGCGGGAAGCATTGTTACTCCGCGTCCGTGGCTTATCTTCAAGTTACAGGCGCCCCCCTGGGTAATGCAAAGTGAGTAACGTCTGTGCAGCGCTTGCCTTAAGGCATCCAAGACGTCCATGTCTGTTTGCCAGCTGCATTAAAAAAAAATTTTTTTTGCGAGTGAACTAGTAGTTTTTCGTCGCGAATTTGAAAATTTGTTTATTATCATAAACTGATAACTGCTTTTTACTGTGAGTACTTTTCTGCTTTCCATATGATTCTTTTTGTTTGCTCAAAGCTTTTTGAATAGAGAGTTTTTGCATACCGTACATTAGTTACCGTAGGACGTCCGTTAGCTTTTTCTCCCTAGCGCGCATGCTCATAGGAAATTAGAAGGGAGAAAGAGCTTTTTGGATATCAGTTTTAAAACGATTAGAAGTCTTATTTATTTCACATTCAGAATATTCTTTTCCTTTGTAGAACCAAATTTTTCGCACTTTTACTCCAGATAATTCTCTTCTAAGAGGCGTTTTAATAATCCAAAGAATCAAACAGGTACAATTCTGATTTTTTTTTTTTTTTCTTTTGCCAACTTTTCCAGATGGGTTATATTACAGTTAAACACCGAAGCATTACAGAAAAGTTGACAGCATCAATAGAAAAACAGAAGTGGTCTTATATTTATGCAACACCTTGATTCCGAAAATTTATTTGCCATGAAAAATATATTTGATGTGTTTTCTTTTCTGAGCCGAATCAATATCGGAAAATATTTTAATTTCATACACCTTGTTTGAAATGTCCATTAAATGTTGTCTTCTTGAAAAGTTGGAAATCTGAGTGATCTTACATTTTTTTACATTCTGTATGTTTGACATGCTATAATACATACACTTTAGACTGTCATTCAATCAGAAGATGCAGTATAACATAGGTTAAGCTATCTCACTACACCAAAAATTTAGATGGAATAAAATGTATGATACTTGGAACAATTCAGTCCAAAAATATTCATTCGCTGCCACTTTTAGGTAAAATAAATGATGCATTCAAAAGATTTTCGAGGTTTTATTCAAATTTTGCAAATGGCATTTTCTTATCTTGTTTATAAACATTTTGAAAATCATATTTTTGTTCTATTTTGATCTTGTTCCGCTATAAAATCCATCATGGCATGGAATATGCAACTGACAGGCTGTCGATGGCATTTATTGGAATTCTTTCTTTTCAAAGAACGTTTGAGCCGTACTAGCAGTCTTTTGGGCGAGAATATTGTAACCCCGTTATGTTATTCGTCAATGAGTGAATTCCCAGGCTAATTACACGTGCATGCGGACATTGTACACCAATTAATTGTCTTTGCTAAAATATCGACAAGTAAACCGATTCTTTAACAACTAATTTTTGTTTTGTTTTACCATATAGTAAAATTGGTGCATACTTATTTGAAGAATCAGAGATTAGTTTTAAATAACTGCTTTCCGTGCTTTAGTTTGTTAATGGATTTCTGAAATTCGTTAATGTGAATTGTAAAATAAAGTAAATCGATATTTATAATTTTATAGGATTTCTTTATAGACAATGGAAATGTTCTTTGTCGGTTTTAAACAAAATTTTTCATAATTCAATTGTTGCATATTTTTTCAATTGTTTTCATAAAAATATGTTGCTATTAGCAACATAGTTTTAATTATTTATGATGTTTTTCAACTCGTAATTCAGAATATCACTCAATATGAGATCGATCAAATTTGGAAGAATATCATGGATTAATGATTTTTGGTTTTTATAATAGTTTTGATTATAATTTTTCGTTCGCCATCACAGTGTTTGTTGTATTTTGATAGCATTTGAATAGATTAAGATAAAGCAGCCCTTGCTGACATAAATCTCAATGCCACAATTTTAAATTAAGTCAGAAAGAATGTAATCAGTTTGAAAGCTAATTTGGCAATGTATAATATAAACCTTTCATATTCCACCAAATGAGAATTCTATTCTTTATTGGTTTTGCCATTCGGATCAGACTAAAGGAATTTTTCTTCTTCAATGGCACAACAGCCCCATGGTGGGCCAAGGCCGTCTGCTTACTGGCGAAGCGAGATGTATTTCTTTTTATGGGGTATGGTTGCAGCCTTACGCCCAACGTTCTACAGTCCTGTCAGACTGGGATCTACGGTTTAAAGTGGATTCCGAATCACAACAAATATCCATGGCACTGCCCTGAATCGAACTCGAAGCCTATGATATCGAAAGCCAGAGAGCTAATCACTTGGCGATCAGGCCCCACAAAATAAATTGGTTTCAAATCGCAAAATACCAGATATGCAAATATGAAACCGGAATTTTTGAATAAAAATATGCGTTTGTTGTATGAAAATGATAAAAAATATTTTATACGAACTATTGCAGATTGTAAGCTATACATTTTCCCCTCCCGTCTGGCAAATTTGTAAACGCCACGCTAAAAAAAAATTGTTTCTCTTTTGAATCAAACAGGTCATCGAGCCATTTTCGTACATTTTCATTAGAAGTGAAATTCTTTTTAGCAAGTGCGCATCTCACCGAAGCAAACTGGTAATCGGATGGAGTTAAGTCTGGTGAATAAGCCGCATGCGAAAGTATTCACCAACTAAACGACTCAATCATTTCCTTGGCCAGTTTTGCTATATGTGAGGTATATTATTATGAAGCAAAATCACTTTGCATTACCTTTTTTTTATTCCGGAGATTTTTTACGTAAAGATCGATTGAAATCCATCATTTGTTGTCGGTAGCGTTCAGTATCAACAGTTTCGCCAGGTTTTAGCAACTCATTATATATTACACTCTTCTGATCCACAGAACATTGTCTTCAGTCTATAGCGATTTGGCCTTGTAGTCTATGTTGATGGTTCGACAGGAGTTACCCATGATCTTTTACTCTTAGGATTCTCAAAATATATCCACTTTTCATCGCCAGTTACAATTTGACGAAGAAATTACTTTCTTTTGTGTCTGGCAGGCAGAATATCACAAGTGGTGTTCCGCTTGTCCTGTTGTTTTTCATTCAGTTTATGTGGAACCCATTTTTCCATCTTCTGTATCTTTCCTGTGGCTTTTAAATGTATGGAGAGGGCTTCTCATGACTCATTTAATTGATCAGCTAGTTGTTGTTACGTTTGAGCGTCAACCTTATAGAATAATGCTTGCAATTCGCCGTCTCCCACCTTCTTCGTTTCACACGTCAAAATCGCCACTTTTGAATTTTTTTAACTCCTCAAAGGATTGTGATTTGGAATAAGAGCGTGCTCACCGTAATCTTCGACAAGCATCCGATGCGATTCTGTAGCATCTTTCTTCAAATGATAACAGAAAATCAATGCTGTTCGCAAATTGTAATTTCCAGGAACAAAATTCGACATGTTCATTTTCGAGCAGCGGCTGAGTTTCCATAAGCCCCGTCCAGACGAGTTGAGTCAACCCCGTGGAGGTCTTATTCTCGTGTCTCCACCTGACAGCGAAAAATAGCCCACGTTATGTCTGGTTGTGAGTGACAGCTGATCGTAAATGGGATCACTGAGAACCCCTTTGATGTATGGAAAAAACCGACTGTGGTCGTTGTGGGGTCGAGACACATGATTCTCTCAGAGGATTCTCTCAAACCGGTTTGATGGTTCTCGAGGCAGACTCGTCTGTACGCGCCTATACAGTTACCCGAGTTTGCACTGGGAGGCGGTAATGTAAAAAAATTTCGTAATTTCACCATTTTTTTTTTTTTTTTTAATTTGAGGGGATTAAAACTTTTATAAATATATACAGTGGGTAAAAAAAGTATTGGCAATTGCCTTAATTTATTCATATTGACAAATAAATAAAATTTTATGCAATTTTAGCTGTCGTAATTAAATACAAGACATCTTAGATATATAAAAATAGTAAAAATTTTATTTTAATTTGCATTTTCTACGATTTTTTCTTTCAAAAACGAAAATGTGCATGTCAAAAAAGTATTGTTAAAGTTTTAACTGCTATGCAAATTTTGTTACATGGAAGTCACGTGTTTCGACTGATAAGAAACTCTACCGGTATAAAGTCTGTAAAACTACTCCAAAAGTGTCTATGCCTATTTTGCGATTACTGCAGTAAAATGACTTCGAAATCGAAGGAGTTGGATGTTAGTGTTAAAAACACGATTATTAGGCTCAGAAATGAAGGTTTAACTTATCGTGCTATAGGAGTGCAGTTCAATATAAGTTTATTTACTGTCAGGAGTGTTGTAAAAAAGTTCAAGGAAACAGGATCGACGGAAAATAAGACTAGAAGTGGACGATCTCGAATATTTTCTACAAGAGAAGAACGTGTCCTTATTAACAAGGTTAAGAAAAACCCTAAAATAAGTGCACCCCACATAGCTAGAGATGTTACTTTCACTTCGCAAAAGACTTTCAGCGTACAGACTATACGGAATGTTTTACACGAGAGAAGTTATTATGGAAGGGCAGCTAGAAAGAAACCATTCATCTCGGAAATAAATAGGAGAAAAAGGTTAGATTTCGCAAAATCCCACGTTGATTTCTCTGAAGAGTTTTGGAACACAGTTATTTTTTCCGACGAATCAAAGTTTAACATTTTCGGCAGTGATGGACGACGATATGTGTGGAGGAGGCCAAATACTGAATTGGAAAAGCAACATTTAACTGCTACTGTAAAACATGGTGGAGGCCGCGTCTTAGTTTGGGGCTGTATGGCAGCTAATGGAATTGGCAACCTGCATTTTATTGATGGTATTATTACAGCACGTACATACATTGACATTTTGCGCCATAACTTAAAAATCAGTGCTCAAAATTTTGGCTGTGGAACATCATTCGTTTTTCAACAAGACAATGACCCCAAGCATACAGCGAATCTCCCCCGTGAATGGCTACTCTACAATGCTCCTCGCCAATTAAAAACACCACCTCAATCGCCTGACATCAATCCAATTGAAAATTTATGGCACCTCCTGGATCTAGAAATCAAGAAACATAAAATTTCAAGTAAAGACGACCTCAAACGTTTACTCTTGCAAGAGTGGCACAAAATTCCCAACAGTACAACAAAGACCTTAGTTTCCTCTATGAGAAATACATTACAAGCTGTTATAGATGCAGAAGTTATGCATACAAAGTACTAAACATATACTGATTTTGTTTTCGCTCATAATTTTGTCAATTTCATAATTTTGCCAATACTTTTTTTATCGTGTAAATTTTGGATTTTCTCGTAGATTTTGACTAAAAAAATATTTAAATGAAAATTTCGTTATATTTGTTTGTCTTTTCTCCTTCTGTAATCGCTATGTTAAAATAAAATTTGTAAGCATACTATGTTAGCAAATATGATCGTTTATAGGCAATTGCCTATACTTTTTTTATCCACTGTACATATTTGAAAATTATTCAGCGAGTAGATCACAAAGAAAAATGTGACTTATTCGATCGGACAATTTAATTTATGCAAATTAATTAAATCACAGTAGACAGTTACTTATAAATTCTAGACGAGTCTGTTTCAAATTATACTTCTTAATAATTAAATTTCCCCGCGCAATTTCCCCGCGCGTTTCCATATTCTGATCTAGAATATGGAAACGTTAGTAACAAATATAAATTCTTCATAACAATTTGTGATAAAAAAAATGATTTTAACAGATTCATCTTAATTCTATAGTTTGAATAACTGTCTCGGATTTTAATTATTCTATTGAATTATAATTTTTATGAATTAAGTTTTAATGAAAATATAATCAAGTTTTAGCAGAATTATTAACATCAAGATTAGGAATGATAATTTTCATTCAGCTTTATTCTTTAAAACATTTTGTTTTCAATTTAACATGATTTAAGTATTTTTTTTAAAATCATTGTTTATTTTAAAAGCACAGTTTCATTAAATTTTAACTTCAGATAAGAAGAAATATTAAAATAATTCCGATGTAAAAATAGCCAGCTTACTAATAAAAATAAAAAACATTGAAGACACTTTCTGTGAGTAAAACTGTAGCATTTTTCTCACGAGAAGAGATATGGCATTTCCTTTCCAAGGGAAAAGGAATGTATATTATTTAATAAATGCATAATAACAACCTATAACTCAAATCTGACAACAGATAAGCAGTGTCATGGATATTTATACTACATGCAATTAGTGTTTTGTACTAATGAGAATCAAATCTGGCAGCAGATAATCAGTGTCATGGATAATGATATCATGAAATTAGTGATTGTCTGTGCGGCTTTCACAGGTCGAAACAATTACGGATGGAATATGGACTACGTTATGAGTTTCTGCATCGTGGTTGGTCATAGACCATGAGCTGAGGAAGTGTCCATTCCAATGAGAAGTGAAGGAAACTGCCCCCCTTCCGCCTCTTTCTTGGCTAATTGCCTTAAAGAGAGGTTTTTGGAGAAGGGAGACAGTTCTGCGGTCAGTCGACAAGAAGTGTCGTTTTTGTGTTTTTCTGTGAAGTGACTGAAGAGGCCGGAGATTCCGCCTGTTTACAAAATGAGTCCCTTGTGGTTTCGTGTATCACGCCTGGTGATAACTAAGATCTGCCGCAGACCACGTGTTGTAGATTCACCGTAAACTCGAGATCTCTGAAAATCTCCCACCTTAGAGTGAACTGCACTTCTGAATCAAATTTACATCTTTAATTTTAATTTCTTTGTGAATAGTATAATAACCCAGAGTTCTGTATATGTATATAATGCTTGTAAATAAAAATTGAGGTGTTCCCATGAACCTGAAAGTGGTCTTCTCCTTGAAGCCTTTATAGGTCTAGTATAGGTTGAGACATTACAAAAAGTAAAAAATATATTTTCATTAAATTTAAATGTTTTCTCACGGTAATTTATGTAATATTCATTAAATCCTTCTCAGAGATTTTCAAATTTATTTTTAGTTGTTAAGTTAATCATGATGAAATAATGCTAATTGGCAATATCTATTGTTAAATTAGCAATATTTCAACATTTTGATGCATTGCTAGTAAGTTAAAGAAAAAATTTATTTCTACATGAATTTAAATTTAGTCAATAATTTAAACTTAACATAACACTATTATTGAATTTAAACTACATAAATATTTGCATATTCATGAGACAATTTTGCTACAAAATGTTAAAACACATATTTTGGATCAATTTTGTTTGGTAATTAAACTTTTGGGACACTTTTCAGGCCTGATATACTAAATTTTTAACAATGCATAATTCTTTCAATTTTAGTAAGACTATAAGCATAATAAACTTAATTAAATATATTGTCCCTTTGTTGAAACTATTATTTAATAAAAGTGCATTTATCTTGACATATTACTGCTGTTTCATTTTTGAAAAGATATTTGCTATTTCGAAATACTTTTATCATAAATTAATCTTATAGATATCCATTGTAAGATTTATAGGTATTTTTATTTCGGAACTAGACAGTGGAAATGAATTTGCATGCCTAAGAAACCTTCAACTGGCACATTGAGGTCTCACAGTATTTGTTAAATCCTTCATTAATATAAATTTATTGTCTTAAAGTTGTAGCGTGCAGTTTGAGCAATTCGACTGTAAATGGGTGTGGTTGGGTTGAAATACTTGAGGCACAGGTTGGAGAACTCATGATTTTATTTACACACACATGTTATATTTAACACATTTAAAGACATATATTTACTTGTATAGATTTGTGGAAGGATTCTACTTCTAAGTCGAAAACATTTAGGTACGCGCTGGATGTGTGAAATATACTCCCTCTCCGGGTGAATTTGATTTGGTTTGTCACCCTACGGTCATTTTGGGCGCACTTTGGGCTAACTAGACAAGGATCTAGAGTTTAACAACAAACAACAAACAGTTGAACAACAAACAAACGCTAACAAACTTCCATGTCATCGCATCTCCGGTTGAGAGTCGGTAGGCTAACTGACTATTTCTGCTGAACACCACAGGGTCGCTTTCGTCAATGCGTAGGAAGAAGCATTTGGTTTGTCTCGGTTTGCCGCTCTATGGTAATTTTTTGCACACTTTGGAGCCAATTAGACTGGGACCTACAACTTAACATGGATTCTGAACCACTCACAAACATCCATGCCACCGCCAGGATTCGAATTTGAAGCCTATGGTACCAAAAGCCAGACCGCTAGATAATTGGCCATCAGGCCGCTGAGAGATTTGGTTTGTCGCAACTGTCATCTTGTGCACACGAGGGCTAAACAGATCTTGACCTACAGTTTAAAGTGAATTCCCAACCCCTAACAAACACCGATGCCACCTCCAGGATTTGAACCTGAAGCCTATGATTATAAAGGAGCCCGAGTGATAGCCAATTGGACATCAGGTCGCTAGGAGGATGTATGATTACAAAGCTAATTTCAAACGCTGTCAGTGTTAAAAGTAACAATAGAGAGTTTTTGCATACCGTACGTTAGTTATCGTAGGACGTCCGTTAGCTTTTTCTCCCTATCGCGCATGCTCATAGGAAACATAATTTCCTATGAGCATGCGCGCTAGGGAGAAAAAGCTAACGGACGTCCTACGGTAACTAACGTACGGTATGCAAAAACTCTCTAATGTCCTACGTTTGCGATGCATGCAATATGCAGTTATATTTCTAATAATAAATGAGTTATTTTTGAAGAAAAGTTAAAACAATTTTAACACTATTTAATGCAATCGAATGAATTAGAACTGATCGATTATTTGCATAATAATACGACAATTTCCTAAAAATTAATTTAAATAATATTTTAATCAATTTTGTTTTCCTATTAAACTTTCGAGGTAATTTCAGTTATACTGAATCTGTAATAATACACATTTATTTAATTTTTTAATAACTTGTAGGTACAGCTATTTAATTTTAAGTAATTTCATCTTTCTAAAATTATTATTTAATAAAAATCTCTCCATCATGAAACCTTACTGTCGTGTCATGTTAGAGAGAGAATACATATCATATTAGACTGTGATTTCATAATTCGATATATTAGTTATCACAAATTAAAACATGCTTGAAAGGACTGTAAGAGATTTCTCATTTCTTATCATTTCGAAACCAGACTATGAAATTAAATTCGAACCTTTGAGAAGCCAATACAACGTGACAGACATTTTAATTACATATTTTCCGCGACACATAAATACTCCTTGCGTTAATTCAATTCTTGCTTCCCTTTTTGTGTGTGTGTGTGTGTGTGTGTGTGGTATGACGAAGATAAATCGGCTTTCAAATTGTGCGAAAATTTAATTAACTTCGCAGAGAAAGAATGAGCTCTAGTATTTTAACAGGTGTGGAAAATACTCTTTCAATTGTTTGCCCTGCTAAAAATTGCGTTTATTTTTTGTTAAACACTGTTTCGGTACGAAATAATCCTTTATGGTATGGAAATTTCATTTACTTAATAGATGAAAGGCGGTAGGAATGATTATTCTTAAATTAAATATATTCTCGCGTTAATTAATTGTGAAAGATTTGATTTTTTTAAACTGGGTCCAAAGGAAGTTAATCAAATTTTCACAGTAGTTCTATTTTCAGATTATTGTGAATGATTCTGCAAGATTTTCTATATTTGATTTGAGTTCTATTCTATAATAACAGACAGTTATTAAAGCCAGACTGCCAATTAGCATAATTGATCTGAGTTTCAATTAATAACGTTTCTATACAAAAGAAAAAAAAAATTTTCTTTCAACTTTATTAACTCAAAAATCATAAAAAAAATAAGTACATATACAATCGAATAGGCCTAACATTTAACATTTAATATTTAATACAATAAACAGTTTTTATTATTTTTTATGACGATTTTTTTTGTACATTGGTGAATATTGTGCTCCACTTCAGTGTACAGGCTTCTGGTTCAAATCTTGGCGGTGGTATAGATGTCTGTTAGGGGTTCGGAATCCGCATTAAACTATAGATCCCGGTTTAATTGTCCCAAAGTGTGCACAAAATGGCCGTAGAACGACAAACCAAACCACTTTAGTGTACTATGACCAATTTTCATAAAAGTATGACCAGGGTCTATAAAAGGAACAGATTATTTTCCAAAGAGACTTTTAAGGTAGCTGCCTCATATTTTTGTGTTGCATGGAAAAAAATAAGGAAAAGTTTCATCAGAGAGCCTGTTGATGTGAGTTTTCTTACACTTTCTGTTACAATCGCCAGCCTGTCTCATGGTTTTAGGAATCTTTGGTTGGAAAAGACGATAAAACGGATTTGAACCTCACCCTATTGTATTCAGGCTAATATAAATTGAAACTATGGATATCAATGGAATCCCATCCTCTTTACAGAGTGGCTTCGGTGTCACAATCGCTTTTCAATGTTAATTTGTAATCATTTTAATCGGATCAAAATATAGCCAAAGTAACCAAACCAGATCAAAAAATAAACTAAAACCAAACAAAAATAAATCAAAATAAATAACTATGGAGGGAGATAATGACACTGCTTTAACCTACTATGGAGCAGTACATCCGGGAAAGAGACCGTTAAGGCTCGTTCCCGAGGCGAAAGGCGGCGACGCGACATGCGACAGGGAAGAAAATTTTTTCGACCCGTTCACAGCGAAACGTCAGAAATTTCATTACGCCTAGTGAAGTTCCGCTTCGAGTTGAAAGTTGGCCAACTCGAAGCGGTGGATTTCAAACCAGTTTCAGGCGAACGCGGTGAGGCTAGTGATTGGTCAACGCTTCACCCTTAAACGCCTCACGCCTCGGTGGGAACGAACCTTTACTGTGGCATGCTCAGTTGGCATGCTCATCTGGAAAGGCATTATGATGAACGCACAGATTCAGCTTAAATTTTTATAGGGAATATTGTTACCGAGATCGCTATTGGCAACAATTTTGCTCTTATTTTTTATTTTTTACCACCTACGCGTGGTCTTTTATATCTGTTCCAACCTGCGAGAAGATTAATTTATTCCTTTTTGTAACTTTCCTTTGAAATTCTAAATAAATGTCAACGTACCTGCCACAGGTAATACACAGGCTCCCGTTCGTATAGTCAGGTATATCATCCCATATCTACCACTCCTTTTTGTTATACATTCAAGCAATGCCATTTCTCCTTATGGTTAGTAAACTGGAATAAAAGCCGCAAGGTCCAGGTGCCCCTTCTCCAAAATTCTGCGATTGACTATTGCCAGCAAGTGATCCTCCCTCATGTGCATTTGTTTTAAGATGTCATTAGTTTATATTTTATTTTTAAGTACCATAATGTCGGACAACATCGGACTCGTTCAATTGAGAAGCTTCTAAGAAGTGAAATATTAGAATAAATTGTTCAAAGTATTACCCTGATTTAAATTCCATAGAACCCATGGAATGATTTAAAGGAGGATTTTGGTCTTTCGATAACACAGTTATATTTGTCGAAATTATATCGGCTGGAGAACACCCAACAAGTGGTATAGATACTTATTGTGGAAGGAGTACTCTTACCTCCACAATTGTTGAATAATCTTGTGTTAATTATGGAGAGACGGTGTTAAATAACCTTTGTAGTTCAGAGAGGTCATATATCATACTATACATGTGTTTGTTCTACTTGAGTAGATGAACATTTGTATTTAACGTTTTGGCCTATACTAGACCTATAACGGCTTCAAGAAGAGGGCCACTTTCAGGATCATGGGAATACTTTAATCTTTATTTACAAGCACTGTATAAATATATATATACACAAATGCAGAACTCTGGGTTATTATTCAAAGAAATGAAAATTTAAAATATAAATTTAATCACAAGTGAGCGATTAAATTACAAGTATAGTGCACTCAACAGTCGGAGATTTTCAGAGTTCTCGAATCTATTTCGAATCTCAAAACATGTGGTCTGTGGTAGATATCAAGTATCACATGGCATGATACACGAAACCACAAGGGGTTCACTTTGGAAACAGGCAGAATCTCCGGCTTTTTCCGTCACTTCAGAGAAAAAGACAATACTTGTCGACTCTTCACAGCACTCGCTTTTCTTCTCCAAAAACGTCTCTTTAAGAAAATCCGTCAAGAGGAGATTAAATACCCTTCACTTCTAATAGGAGTAGACACTTTCTCAGCTCATGGGGTATCACCAATCACGATGGAATAACTCATAGTGTAGACCATAAGCCGTCTGTGAAGGTCGCACAGACATTCGCTAATTTATGAGTCTCTTTAGATATTATACCGAATAACTGCTATCAGATTTGAGTCACAGATTGTTGTTATGTACTTGTCAAAAAATACACGTGGGAAAAATGCTAAAGTATCACCGCTACTCTTTCAATAAGCCCTGTTTTACTTGATTCCATACTGATGCATTCTATTCATTTTTGCATTGGCTATACTTTCTTCATTCCTTAAGTATAAACTGTTGTCTATATATTTTGTATTTCAAGTCTCTTATGGAATTTTTTGCGAAGTTAAGGCAAAAATTTGTTTAAATTATGCACACCATTGTAATAATTATAAATAAATAAAACAGGTTTGAAAACTTATCATCATTCTCACAATGCATATTTTGAATTAAAATAAATAAAATTTCTTTTAATACCAAACTGTATTTGACAAAAAAAAAAAAAACTTTTCCATTAAGTTGTTAAAGGCATTTCAATTTTGCTTGGTATTTGTTAAACGAACTGAATTTGGGATGATGATGATTCATGGGAGTTAAAAACTCCACTTCGGAATAAAATTTTAATGGAAAGTCTTACATTCTGTTTACGTCTTATAAAACATAATAAAGAAACAACCATGACAAAAAAATGCTATTAAATTTCCACCAGGGTTATTTTTAAACATTCTAAAAAAAACCTCTCCAATCTCCTTAAAAAAACAGTCTTCTTTTAAATCGAGCTGTAATCCCTTTAAACTAACTATTGTTCCCCAAGGCATGGGAAACTGCAGAGAAAGATCTAAGAAGAGCTAGGATTTTTTTTTCTCTCTCTTTTATAATCTAATAACAAGATCTTCTTTATAGCCGAATTCAAATTTCATTTATTAAAAAGTGAAAGCCAAATCTGGATAACCATTGAAAAAAAAACTCATTAAAAACACGCTTTTTTAAAAAAGGTCTTCGGAGAAATGAAACTCATTAGTTTCATACTATGCATTAAAATCCTCATTTTTATTATGATAGATTCAGTGCAAAAAAAATTTCTAAGAAAGAACATAAAAAGGGGAATGCATAAAATTGGGGTAACTGAAGTCGTAAAATATTTTATTTTTGTAGAGCGTATCTTTTAATTTATCTATTTATGTAGTTCTTTTCTGTGTAATGTAGAAAGATAATTTAAGTCTCCATTTTATTTTTGCCAACTAGACTGTATCTTTTATCTGCTAAAATAAAATTTTTGAAGTTTATTTATTTCTCACGGGATACCTCACTGTGTAATTTACCTCTGTAATTGGAAACCTATTACTGAAATCAAAATATAACTTGGGAAACTTGTCAACAACAACTGGTAAACACAGGGAAAATGTGGGATTTAGGGACAATTCAGACAATCACTTATTTCATGAATCCCATTATCCTTGACACTGATTATATGCTGTCAGAACTGAGGGACAGGTTGTTCTCATAAGTACGAAACACTAATTGCATGTAATATAACTATCCACAACACTGCTTATTTGCTGTCAAATTTGAGTGATAGGTTGTTATTATGTATTTGTCAAAGAATATACATTCATCTTTCCTGAGGAAGAAATGTCATAATTCTTCCCGTGGGAAAAATGCTACAATATCACAGCTACACTTTCGACAAGCCCTGATTTGTTTGATTCCGTACTGATGTATTTTATTCATTTTTGAATTAGCTATATTTTATTCATTCCTTACATATAAAATAATGTCTATGTATTTTGAATTTTATGTTTCTTTTGGTATTTCTTGTCCTGTATATGTAAAATATTGCCTATGTATTTTGATTTTTACACTGAAGTGACAAAAGTCATGGGATAGCAATATGCAAATTTTCAGATGGCAGTAGCATCGCGTAGAACAGGTATAAATGCGCAGTGCTTTCGCAGAGCCTTCATTTCTGTTCAAGTTATTCATGTGAAGAGGTTTTGACGTGATGATGACCGCACGACGGGAATTAACAGACTTTGAACGCGGAATGTTAGTTGGAGCTAGACGCATGGGTCATGCCATTTCGGAAATCGTTAGGGAATTCAACATTCCCAGATCCACTGTGTCAAGAGTGTGCCGAGAGTATGAAATTTCAGGCATAACATCCCACCATGGACAGCGCAGTGGTCGACCGCCTGCACTTAACGACCGAGACCGGCGACGTCTGCAAAGAGTCGTAAATTCTAACAGACAAGCAACACTGCGTCAAATAACCGCAGAAATCAATGTGGGACGTACAAGGGACTTGTCTGTTAGAACTGTGCGGAGAAATTTGGCTTTCTTGGGCTATTCCAGCAGAAGACCGACTCGAGTGCCTTTACTGACAGAATGACATCGCTTGCAGCGACTCTCGTGGGCACGTGAGCATATTGGTTGGTCCCTAGATGAATGGAAAACCGTGGCCTGGTCCGATGAGTCACGATTTCAGTTGGTAAGAGCTGATGGTAGGGTTCGAGTGTGGCGCAGACCCCACGAAGCCATGGACCCAAACTGTCAGCAAGGCACTGTTCAAGCTGATGGTGGCTCCGTAATGGTGTGGGCTATTTTTTCATGGCATGGACTTGGTCGTCTGGTGCGACTGGACCGAACATTGGCTGGAAATGCTTATGTTCAGCTACTTGGAGATCACTTGCAGCCATTCATGGACTTCATGTATCCAAACAACGATGGGATTTTTATGGATGACAATGCGCCATGCCACCGGCCTACAACTGTTCGCGATTGGTTTGAAGAACATTCTGGACAATTCCAACGAATGATCTGGCCACCTAGATCGCCGACATGAATCCCATCGAGCATTTATGGGACATCATCGAGAGGTCTGTTCGTGCCCAAAATCCTGCACCATCAACGCTTTCACAATTATGGACGTCTATCGAGACAGCATGGCTCAATATTCCTGCAGAAGACTTCCAACGACTTGTTGAGTCCATGCCACGTCGAGTTGCTGCACTTCGCCGGGCGAAAGGAGGGCCGACACGATATTAAGAGGTATCCCATGACTTTTGTCACTTCAGTGTATATCTCTTAAAAGCATTTCTTATCTTGTATATGTAAAATATTGTCTATGTATTTTGCATTTTATGTCTCGTATGTGATTTCTTACGAAGTTAAGGCAAAAGTTTCTTTTTAAGTTACGCACCCCAGTGTAATATTAATAAATAAATAAATAAAACAAGTTTAAAAACGTATCGTCATTCACAATGCATGTTTTGAATTTAAATAAAAAAAAGTGTTTTGATACCAAACTGTATTTTTAAAAATTTTCTATTTAGGGGTTAAATGCATTTCAATTTTGCTTGGTATTTGTTAAACGAACTGAATTTGTGATGATGATGATCCATGGGAGTTAAAAACTCCACTTCGGAATAAAATTTTAATGGAAAGTCTTACATTCTGTTTACGTCTTGTAAAACATAATAAAGAAACAAACATGACAAAAAAATGCTGTTAAATTTTCACCAGGGTTATTTTTAACCATTCTAAAAAAAAAAAAAAAAAAAAAACCTCTCCAATCTCCTTAAAAACATTCTTTTCCATCGAGCTGTAATTCCTTTAAACTAACTATTGTTCCCCAAGGCATGGGAAACTGCAGAGAAAGATCTAAGGAGAGCAGAGGATTTTTTTTCTCTCTCTTTTATAATCTAATAACAAGATCTTCTTTACAGCCGAATTCAAATTTCATTTATTAAAAAGTGAAAGCCAAATCTGGATAACCATTGAAAAAAAAAAACTCATTAAAAACACGCTTTTTTAAAAAAAGCCTTCGGAGAAATGAAACTCATTAGTTTCATACTATGCATTAAAATTCTCATTTTTATTATGATAGATTCAGTGCAAAAAAAATTTCTAAGAAAGAACATAAAAAGGGGAATGCATAAAATTGGGGTAACTGAAGTCGTAAAATATTTTATTTTTGTTGAGCGTATCTTTTAATTTATCTATTTATGTAGTTATTTTCTGTGTAATGTAGAAAGGTAATTTAAGTCTCCATTTTATTTTTGCCAACTAGACTGTATCTTTTATCTGCTAAAATAAAATTTTTGAAGTTTATTTATTTCTCACGGGATGCCTCACTGTGTAATTTACCTCTGTAATTGGAAACCTATTGCTGAAATCAAAATATAACTTGGGAAACTAGTCAACAACAACTGCTAAACAGAGGGAAAATGTGTGATTTGGGGAAGTTTAAAAAGAATTGTTTGCATAAACATGCTGTTTTATTGGAAAATGAGGAAAAATCTGTACAAGAAAATAGCCAACAGGATAAAAATAAATCCATCGCTAAAATATGTAAACCATTTTTAAATCTAGAGTAGTTATGGCGCTAAGTCCAAAACAGTATCTTGCTAAACAACCACAACTTAAGTGAAGTTGAGGTTGCTTTACCGACAAAATTTGAGCTACAGAAAATATATTTATGGATGGTTAAAAAGTTAAATGTAATTTTTAACAATTCAGTTGCATATTTGTTTTTTATATTATCGCCTTAATGACAGAATTGAAATGTCAATAACGATTGATGACTAAAACAAATAGATGAATTAAAAATTTTCTAGATTATTTATTCTGGAAAATCCTAATGGCGATAATTGTACTATATTTTCAATCCTAAATAATTTTTGCTAAATAAAAATATACAATGATAATTGATTAATAAAAGCGGATATTCAATAAAAATTTTTTTTTTTGGCAATTAGTATTATTTGCCAAAAAATTCATATTGTAACCGTGCTTCCTCCTACAAGAGCGCCCCCTGTGGCGTTCGAGAGAAATGATCAGTAGCCATCCAGACTCTCAACTGAGAGGAGGTACAGCGCAACCGGCGCTGCCGCTGAGAAACGTTTAGTTTACAATCGCTCATCCCGAAAGGAGATATCTTTATTTTTGGCTTATTTGTGGAATCCTTCCAAGAATCTTTAAATAGACGTCTTTAAATGTGTTACATGTTGTATGTTTTAATTGTGTATATGTGGTGTTTGTGCGCGTGTAAATAAAGCTGTGAGTTCTCTAATCTGTGTCTCAACCCAAACACGCCCAATTATCCTCCAGCTGCACAAACAACGACAACACTACAATATAATATTTATAAATGTAATTACTTATTAAAAATGATACGAAAAGATGTAACATTACACAAATGTTCGTTAGATCAAGTTTTTATTATATTTGATGTAATTATTATTATTTTTTTTTTTTTTTTTGTGAATCTATTCAAATATTTTTTTCACAAGATTGATGATTGCAGAAATGTCGTTGAAATAATTTTTTATATTTATCATTATTTTTTTATTTATTATTTTTTTATAACATTTTCAACTAGTTCAGTTTTTCATAAAATGCCTTTTTTATAAGAGTCAAAGGAAAATTATGTTTGAAAAAGATGAAATATAGAGTAATATTTTATTGTCTTCAATTCCTATTATCATTTTACCTTTAATTACAGTTTTTTCTAAAACTATTTAAATTTGTTACTTCTCAAAATTAATCTGTAACACATCAATCTTTCAAAAAATGATATTCTGTAATTCCTATATGGCCCCTCAACAGTTTCTTAGCCATTACAAAATAAAAAACAACACTATCGTGGAACAAAAATAAAAATTGAGTTGGACAGCCAGATTGACAGCTAGAATCAAGTTGTCATATCAGCAAAAATATTATTATTATTATTATTATTTCTTTCACGAGAGTATCTCTTTAACGCTGACACGCCTTTCTACCTGCTTGCACTTTTTATATGACATTCTTTAAGATAATTTTTATAATTTATTAGATATTTCTAGTCATAAATAATCCATTTCTCCGCCCCTACTTTTCTATTTGATAGACAGGTGAACATCTTTCAATAAAAATCACAGTATCCCTGATTATTGAGTAAATCATTGCTTATTAATTACCGAAGAACAATTTTTTGCAGCAACATGTTAAAATAGAATTTCAACCTCAACAGCAAATAAACAAGTAACAAAAAAAAAATTTTTTTTTAAGTCAATTCCTACTTTTTTTTTCACTATAATGCAGAAAGTCCTTTATAAATAATTTTCATTCATTTTTTTAAGTTCATCTGGCGCCATCTATTGGTAGATATATGCAACTTAAATCTAAAAAAAATATAATTAATTAATTCAATTTAATTACTGAATTAATATTTGAAAAAACTGTATTAACATCAAGTGTCATCTACTACAAGTTTAAAAAAAAAATGTATTTGAACTTGAGTGGATGAATAAAAAGTATTTTATTAACGATTGAAAATTTGAACAAGATATATCTAGGGAGAATGTGAGCTAATAGAAGGAATTGAAAAGAGGGGACGGGGGATTTAAAAATCACAACAAATCAATTTAAATCGTTGAGGTTGTTATTGATTTTCTGGTAGCCTACATTAGATCTATTAATTACTAAAAATTTAGATGAAGATTATTAAAAATTAATATTCATGAAAATATATTGGTGAAAAAGCATTTTCACTCAATTGGATATACAAGTTGGGTCTGATGGCCTAATGACTAGCACTCTAGTGCTCGATGCCACACAGTTTAAGTCCCGCCGATGCCATGTTTTGTAGTGGCCATGACAATTTTTGCAGTGGTTTGGAATCCGCTTTAAGCCTTAGGTCTAATATGATTGTAAATCGTAGGGCTGTCATCCCTACCCAGTAAAAATAAAAACATCTCCTGTCTCGAAATCTGCCAGAAGGACAATGGCTTTACCCCACCACGGGCGGCTTGATGGCCAATTGGAAGGCGCTCTGGCCTTTGGTACCACAAGCTTCAGATTCGAATCCTGGCGGTGGCATGGATGTTTGTGAGTGATTCAGAATCCACATTAAACTGTAGGTCCTGGTCTAATTAGAATAAAGTGTACACAAAATGACCGTTGAGAGAGGAACCAAACCAAATCAGATTGGCCCACCATGGAGCTGTTGCGCCAATGAAGAAGTATAGACAAATTAAAAATTAGAAGTAACTTTACAAAACAAAACTTAAAATCAATCAAGTGCATAGTTGTTATGATAATCAGATCCAAGTATTTAAAGAATTATTAAATCCATATAATATTATTCATTAAATTAAATTATAATTTTCTTTTTACTGTCGTTCTTTCTTACAACACATGAAAAACATAATTCTGATCCTGGGATTATTTAGTGTCCCTTAGGACTTCAAACTCATGCCCTTGAAGACTTGAGGACACAAGGGGGAGGGGGGGGGATTTAGACATGATGAATAGTTTAAGTCTGTCAAGAAAGATAAGACTTCTATTGAAATGCCGGAATTCAAAAACCTTTAGTACGTCAACATTACCTCCCATATTGACGAATAGCCTTTCTGAAGGTTCTTTAAAAACTATTAATGTTTCAAACGAAGAGAAATTTAAGAAAATACCCTTTAAATTAGCTGTGATATTTCTCACTAATTTTTTATAAAACATGAAAATGTTGGCAACTAGTAAAAAAGACATTATTGATTGGCAACAGAGTCTATTTTTACAAGAGGTTCAAGATAAGCAATGACGAAATTTGAACAATACAGAATTTGGTAATTTTACGACAATATCCTAACAACTAATTTTTGGTTGATATGAAAGAATCATTAATATATTAAATGAACTTTCTGTTATATTATTTAAAAATTATTTCCTGTAATTTTTGTGTGATCCCTTCATGAAATTTCAAGTTTATTGAAAGCAAAATTCGCTGTCAACTGTTCAAAAAAATTTTCCTTTGACAGAATATCAAGCTGTCAAATCTATCTTAGTGTACTTGCCTTCAACATCAAAACCATCACTACCTACAACAACACCTACAAAAATAACTCTTATAATCTGGCAATTATATTTAATTGGACATTCTTGTAAAGTTATTTTTAATCTTTCATTTCTAATATTTTTTTTAAATCATTTTCTTGAATCGATCAATCATTAACATTTGTTTTAAAAATTCTTTCATATTAATTTGAGTGAAAAATCTTTGTAAATTTCATTACAGAATATTAAATTGTGATGATAAATACAAATATGCAACAACAACTTTACAAAAAAAGTATAAAATACAACTTCAAGATAAAAAAAAAAATCAATCATATCTAATAGATTTAATGAATAAATATTTATTGTAATGCATGCTTTCACGTCAAAATTTTTCTAGATTGCTATCTAATAAGTTTATGTGTGTTGAATTCCTCATATTGTATTATTTTTAACAGATCAGAATTTTATTTTTTATAACCACTCTCAAAGAAAAAAAAAATTAAACCAACCTCAAAAAAAGTCAGCAAGAATAAAATTAAAAAGAAAAATTAAATAAGTTATTTATTTAATTTTTTTAAATAAACAAAATGAAAAATAAAAACAAAAATTTTTATTAAGGGAAGAAATTACTGAACCTGAAATTTATTGCTTACTGAATGATTTTCATGTTCTGCAAAAAGAAAACAATTTTGAACATTAAATAATTTTTAATCTTTATTTAATAATTTATCCCAATCTTATTCGAAAAAGATTCTTTAAAGTGCGAAATAAAATTTTGTTAACGCTCATAAAAATTTCGCTTCAGAAATTTTAGTCATCTTGGCATATTTTCGGCTATCAATACCAAAACATTACATTGAATTTAAAAAAGAAACTTAAAATTCACATTTCAGTATTAAGATAACATTGTTGTTGCTACATTGTTTTTGTCATAATGAACGTCTTTTTAATATCGAAGTAGCTGCAATGTATTACAATTCTTTATGACGACAATTGGCCAATTCCAGGTTTTCTGTGTTATTGTGCCATCAAGAAAATATTGTCATCCTAGTTACCGCAATTTCTTGCCACAGTCGCATTTTTTATAAATATATATAAAAAAATACCCTCCTCCATATAACTAATAAAAGTTAAAAGGATTCAAGTATGAGGCAAAGCGTAGAATTAAAAATTCCTTTAAAAGTTGAATTTAAAATAAAGATTAAAAAAATTATAACTTAAAAATATAATCGAAATTAAAACTAAAACACATAAAAAATATCCGTATTAGATTGCTCAATACATTAAAGACAATCAAAATTGCTCAGATTAAAAAAAAAAATCCATCAAATTGATTTTTATGCTGTAGCATGTTTCCCACGAAAAGAGAAATAACATTTCTGTTCAGGAATGTGTATTCTGTAATGTACATGTATAATAAAAATCTATCACTAAAATCTGACTACAGATAAGCAGTGTCGAGAATATTTATAATACATGCATTTAATATTCAACCTGTCAAACAAATCTGACAGCAGATACTCAGTACCATAGATAATGAGATCTCATGGAATTAGCGGTTGTCTTTTCGACCTTCACAGACTGAAACAATTACAAATGGACTATGCACTACACTATGGGTTGGTGTATCGGGATTGGTGATAAACCAGGGACTGAGGAAGTGTCCACTCCAATAAGAAGGGAGAGAAGCTGACCCCTCTTCTCCATCTTGACGAATTTCCTAAAGGGAGGTTTTTGGAGAACGAAAGACTGTTCTGCGACGAGTCGACAAGAAGTGTTGTATTTTTCTTGAAGCCGTTATGGATCTAGTATAGGCCGAGACGTTACGGTGTCTATGAAGAGAATGAATAGCAACAACTACTATAAGAAACACATTTGAAAAAAATGTATTTACGTTCTGTTGGATTACAACATAAATCATTTAGATCCATTTCCAAATTTCCATCTTTTATTAATGAACCATTACAATTTATGACAAAATTCCTTTCAAATTATTACTAAAAGAAAATTAATTCATATTTATGAGCAATTCTTCTCACGAGTAAGCTCTGGTAATCACACAACCAACACATTAGAAAATGATAGAAAAAAAAAAGTTGTTTAACTTGGACATAAAGAATCAAACTGCCACATCCATTAGAACATCAAGCGTGGATGAAAGACGTCCTCAACCTGAAGACCTCACAATTCCGACCACGAGCACATCATTTTGTGACACCCACAAAAAGCATCCCCTACTTAATCATTTCGTATTCAAGATTTTAACCCTTTCCTGAAATTTATGGCCTTTAACATCTCAAAAAAACAAAAACAAAAATTTTTTTTGGTGGGTCTCCTGTCTCGCTTGCTTGTTTGATTACAGAGACACAATTTTTATAACACCCATCGCTAAGACTTTGATATTTGACAGTCATCCTTGAAGAAGGGAATTAAAAAAAATTTATTTGTAGAAAGAATAAAACGAACTGTCACTTCAACTTTAATGTTTTGCTTCGTAGAATAGATGTCCTCAACCCCGGAGACCTCACAGTGCCTGCAAGAAACACCCACAAAGATTGCTTTTATGCGAATGCTTGATCATTTCTCACTACTTCGTGTGCATATTCTTAATCCTCTTTTGCTAAAAATGCATCGTTAACCGCTTATAAAAGGAGCTGCCCACTGGAGGGCTTGCTTATCAATGAAGACTTGCAATTTGTCTTTAATACTTTTTTTTTCTAATGCAGCTGGCAAACAATTAGACAGCTTGGTCTTGGATGCCTTAAGGCAAGCTCTGCACAGACGTTACTCACTTTGCATGACCCAGGGGGAGAGTGTAACTTGGTGGTAAGCCACGGACGCGGAGTAACAATGCCCCCGCAACGCTCTACTATCCTATTAGGACCGGGACCTACGGTTTAAAGTGGATTCCGAACCACTACAACACCCATGGGCAAAGCCGGGATTTGAACCCGAAACCTGTGGTACCGAACGACAGAGAGCTAGCCGTTCGGCCATCAGGCCCCTTTTGTCTTTAATACTTGCAAATATAATTATCTACCGATTCTTATTGAATTGTAACGCATTCATCTTTTAAAAAACGCCAGAAATCGTGTGCGGCCTGATGGCCAATTGGCTGGCGCTCTGGCCTTTGGTACCATAGGCTTCAGGTTAGAATCCTGGCAGTCGCATGGATGTTTTTTAGTGGTTCGGAATTCACGTTAAACTGTAGATTCCGGTCTAATTATTCTAAAGTTTGCACAAAATGACCGTAGAGAGACAAATCAAACCAAGCCAGAAATCGTGAATTATCCTGAATTTTTCAGATATGCTTCTAAATTTCTTGCCGAAGTATAGATAAAATTGGGTACTTACGTATTAACGTCACCGCAGCAGAAGTTGCGCCAATAAAGAGTTACCAATGCACCAAAATAGAGACTGTTTTGAATCTAAGTTAAACTCTATATCGGCCCATTTTCCACCGAAATCCGATTGACTACTTTGTTTTTAAATAAAGTGTTTTGAATTTTGAAAGTGTTTTGATTTTAAATAATGTGTTTTATATATTTTATGATTTGTCACAAAAATTTTAAGTGTAGATTGGCGCCACTTAAAAACCGCCAAATCTGTAGCTGCAGTGGCGTTAATACGTAAGTATCTAAAATTGTTATCACGTCCAACTGAATTTCAATGGTTATATAGAGAATGAAGAAATTATGGCTATTGGAGGTTTTATTGGAATAAAAAGGGTTTCGCGTAAGATTTCATCTCAAGCAAAGAGGAAATGAGAAAAAACAGCTTTTCAACATTAAATTTTCAACAGCAACAACTTTTCACATTTATTACAACAACAATAAATTTCAACCATGAATGTGTATATAAAAGTGTATTAATTTAAGTGTTATAATAAACTAAAGGATCTGATAATTAATTGATCTTTATTCCATGGACCTACATGGGAAATTTATATTGTCATATAGTACATTATAAGACTGGATATAACGATCTATTGCATTTTTTTGTCCGTTATTTTCTAGTGAAAATAATTTTTACTTAGAAAATATTATAATTGTCGGACACAATATATATAACTTAAAATTTTCTAGTTTACTGTCTTTTTATTTAGTAATTTCAGCGTAATGAATGAAAATCAAATTTTAATTTGCTTAGCTTTTTCTAAGAATCTTTGTGCAAACGTTATCACAAAACACGTGGGTTTGGGTTGTCGCTCTACGGTCATTTTGTGCACACTTTGGGCCTATTAGACCGGGACCTACAATGTAATGTGGATTCCGAATCACTCAAAACATCCATGTCACCTCCAGGATTCGAAATTGACGCCTGAGGTATCAAAAGCCAGAGCATTAGCCAATTGACCATCAGGCTGCCACATAAAACACATGATAGTTTAGAAACTTTGCTTGTTTTCTGCAGTTTTTCATGTGTTAAATATTTTCTTTGATATTGCCTTTTTGTATATTTCTGTAAATATTAGGTCCCATATGCTAAGCTGCATTAAAAATTAAAAATTATGTATATTATATAAAATTAAATATGATGTACATGTATATTTTTACGCAATACGATATTAGTTAGCGAAAGGATGATTGAATGTCAAATTGTAAAGCACTATTGTATTATGAAAATCCATTTTGCAGTTCCATTGAGTCGAAAAAAAGCATTTACTCAAGTTGCTGTACAGAAAGTATGCAAAGACTAGTTGATGTTGCGGGCCGTATGTACTCAGTGTAACTTGTATGGGCTACATAAATAAAAACTAAACATAAATTGTTTGTGGACAAAGAAGTTTGAGCATGTTGTATATTATTTAGAAACAAATCACATCGAAATTGTTTAGAATAATTTTAAAATGGTATATATAAATAAGCTAAAAAAGCTTATAAATTATTATAGCTATTATTATAGCTATATAAATAAGCTAAAAAAAAAAATTCGGCTGAAAATACTGTACTCCCGAAGCAGTCGCCAATCTTGCAACCCGCCAATGTTCCTGCAATTTCTTTAGGGTTACAATATTCTAGAGGAATTGGTAACTTCTTTTTCCGAACAATATAATACTATTTATTTCTACGTTGATAGTTATCTGCAGAATTTTTTAGTTATAGTAAATAAAGAACATATATATATATATAAATATATATATTCCTTTAAATATTTATTCCGATAAGTTATTGATTATTATGAGATGGTTCTTATAACGTATGTCGGCCACTGATAATTAAATTAAATTAAATTGATTTTCATGATAATTAAATTATTAATTTAGAAAATAAACAATTTTTATAGTGTTGCCGGTCATGAAAATACGAAACAAACAAGAAAATGATTTTTTAATTTATTAATAACTTATATTTGATTATCAAATAATTATTTTCTTTTTAATGCTGTTGACATAGATAAGATTTTGTGGCAACCGTTATTTGAATTCGCGCGGAAAAGTAACTTTTTAATTTTAGAACGTTAGTTTACAGAAGGCCGTTGGAATGTATTAAATTTTTCTTCTGATGTAGTTCTTGTTTTCTTCATTCATTTGATAAAACTATGCACGGACAGATTTTAGTAAGGCAATAAGATCATTTTCGTCTCTAACAAAGGATATATCAGAATAAAATGTAAGTTACTCTTTGGTTTATTTTATTTATTTATTTATTTTTTCCTTTTTAGATAATTTTGTTTCATCATTCGAATTCGGCATCGTAAACAACATGAAATATTTTTTGTCATAATAGAAAAAAAAAAGTTGGCGTATTAGCGAATAATTTTGGCATAATTTCATCGTAAAAGCGATTATTATCTCTGTTTAAATGATACATTCATGTGAGTTAGCAAAACATAATTCCACATAATCATTTGCCTACAAAGTGATTAAATTTGGAGTAAAAGCAATTTAGGAATAAAATTTTGACAAAATAATGATACATTTGGGCGTTAAAGCGGCAATAACATTAAAATTTTGCTATAATAGTGGTAAACTTTTGGTGATAAAGATATATAAATTGGCATACAGACAATTTAGACAAAAGTTTTTGGCAAAATAATGCTAAATTTTGGCGTAAAAGCGGTAGCATTTGGCGCAAAAGTATTTAAGGAATAAAATTTTTTTTAGTGATAAAAATTTGGCGATAAAGCATTAACTTTTGGCATAAAAGTAATCTTAAAAAAAAAATTCGCTTAGTGGAAAAGTTGGCGATAAAGCGATAAATGTTGGCTATAAAGCATTTCAAGGATCAAAATTTCGATAGGATAGTGATAATCTATGGTGTTAAAGCGATAAACTTTGGCTTTGGCTTAGGATTTTGGCGTGATATCCTTTTACTGTGAAAACTACTTGGTGCATTCATTACTATGCTTACTTGGCATCCTGTCGATGCATTTGGCACAAAGGGTACAGGATTCCAGATTTTTACCAAAGTTAATTATACAGATGCACATTCTACAACCAAGCTAGTTCGTTATTGACAACAATGAAACAGAAAATATAAGACAAATTATTTTTCTAATTATTTACTTTTTTACTTAACTAAATCTAAATCGCATTTCCTGTTTTTATCTTTCATCAAAATCTCGAAACTCTAAAAAAAAAAAAAATTTCCAAATGATAAAATGAATACATGATAATACGGAACTCGAATTTGTGTATTTCTGTTCGAAAAAATTTAGAGCTACAAGTTCCAGCTACCAGCGAAGTAATTCATTAAAAAAATTACCAATTGATAAAATGAATACAAGATGAGGTGGAACCTGGGTTTGTGTATTTTGAGTTAGACAAAATCTAAAGCTACTGCACAGTGGAGCAATTCATTAAAAAAATTACCAATTGGTAAATGAATTCATGGTGAGCCGGAGTCCGGGCTTGCGTATTTTTGTTCAACAAAATATAGAGTTACTATAAAGCGGAGTAATTGGTAAAATGCATTTCTGTTCGACAAAATTTAAAGCTGCTATACAGCAGATAATCCATTAAAAACATTATCAATTGGTAAAATTAATACATGATGAGGCGGAACCCGGGGTTGTGTATTTCTTTTCTACAAATTCGAGAGCTACTATATAGCGGAAACAATTTATTAAAAAATTACCAATTTTGGTAAAATGAATGTATGATAAGGCGGATCCGAGTTTGTGTATTTTTGTTTAACAAAATATATAGCTACTATACAGAGGAGTAATTCATGAAAAAAGTCACCAATTGGTAAAAAGGAGACATGATAAGGCGGTGGGTTTGTGTATTTCGGTTTTGGGTATTGTATTTCGGAGTTTGTGTATTCAACTGTACAGCGGAGGAATCTAGAGCTCCTGTACAGCGGAGCAATTCATTAAAAAAAATCATCAATTGTTAAAATGAACACATGATGAGGCGGAACCCAGGTTTGTATATTTCTGTTCTGTACAGAGGAGTATTTCATCTAGAATTTGGGTATCTACAGCTACTATACAGAAGAGTAATTCATTAAAGAAATTACCAATTGGTAAAATAAATACATGAGGAGGCGGAACCCGGGTTTGTATATTTCTGGTCGATGAGATCTAGCGCTACTGTACAGCGGAGCAATTCTTGGACCACCCCTTGGCAGACGAAAAACAGAGGCAACCTTGAAAAGCGTCCGTCAAACAGACTCAGAGGTGTCCAGGATTCCTTCTCAGCAATGAACTGCGGCGAGTTTCATATTCGAGCCGACCTATTTAGAAATGCTGCAGCTCATTTTGCAATCATCCTGTAATTGATTCCACTGGCTGTGTGAGCGGGAGTGTTGGCCGGCGTCCAAGGGCACTCCGCAATGTCAGGGCTCTGCGCGCGAAAAAAGAATGTTTGCATGTGTAATTCCGATGCCGGATGTTAATGAATAAGGCCTCTGCATTCGTCTTTCATTGGAGAAAAGAACACCGACAAACGCCTTTCGAAACAATGGAGGAAATTCTCTTTTTTTCTTTTATTTTTAATGAAGGATTGTCCTTTCGTCTGTTTTTAAAACGGCGCGAATTGGATGTTCTGGAATAGAGGAATTCAAGGAAACTGGCAAGCAAATGAACTAAGAATGAACATTCTTTTTTTAGTGTGCACCTCTGTGACAAGGGTTATGTGTTTTGATGAATGAAGTTTTCTTTTTAGATAAGATTGACCTTCTGGGTTTTGATTGTTCCATAAATGAACTAATCACTACTACTTGTGCATAAATAATAAAACGCCTGCTAGAATAGGGATCGCCTAAATATTGTTGAAGTTCGTTACAGTATGTTTCTTATGTTTTATCCAAACAATATTTTAATTAATGTCGCTTTTTTTTAATTTTTTAAAAAAGTTTTAAAACTATCCCTACTTTCGCGGTTTTGATTGTTCCAAAAAGAACTAATCACTATCACTTGTGCATAAATAATAAAGCGCCTTCTAGAACAGGGATCGCTTAAATATTGCTGACATTTGTTACAGTATGTTTCTTATGTTTTATCCATACAAGGCTTTCATTAATGTTTCTCTTTATGTTTAAAAATCTTTTTTTAAATTATCACTATACCTTCTTGGTTTGATTTTTCCAAAGAGAACTAACCACTACTACTTGTGCATAAATAGTAAAGCTCCTGCTAGAACAGGGATCGCATAAATATTGTTGAAATTTTGGTACACTATGTTTCTTATGTTTTATTAAAAACAAGGTTTTCATTAATGTTTATTTTTATTTTTTAAAAAAAGTTTTAAAACTATCATTACCTTTTTGTTTTGATGGTTCCAAAAGTACTAATCATTACTACTTGTGCATAAATATTATAGCGCCTTCTAGAACAGGGATTGCATAAACATCGTTAAAACTTGTTACAGCATGTTTCATATGTTTAATCATTAATGTTTCTTTCTTTTTATTTTTTAAAAAAAGTTTTAAAACTATCACTACCTTCGCGGTTTTGATTGTTCCAAAAAGAACTAATCACTACTAGTTGTGCATAAATAATAAAGAGCCTTCTAGAACAGGGATCACATAAATATTGCTAAAATTTGTTACAGTATGTTTTTATGTTTTATCCAAATAAAGTTTTCATTAGTATTTCTTTCTTTTTATTTTTCAAAAAAAGTTTAAACTATCACTAAGTTTTTGGTTTTGATTGTTCCAAAAAAACTTATCACTACTACTTGTGCATAAATAATAAAGCGCCTTCTGGAACAGGAATCGCATAAATATTGTTGAAACTTGTTGCAGTACGTTTTTTTTTTTTTTTTTTTTTAAAGTTTTAAAACAATTATTCTAATGAACAACGCGTACTATATGCATATAATTGTATAACAATGCTTTCAGCTTAAAAATATTCAACTTTTACATAAGCTCTTGACTTTAGTCTGAACGAAAAGTCAAAAAAAAAAAGGTAAAATATTAACTCTATATGTTACGTTAAAACAAAATAGATTGATTTTTGGAAAGAAAGGCAACATTTTCAGAAATCATTCATTTTAAAATTGCATTACTAGAATATCATCATTAGAATTATAAAATTGGAATATTACTTTAGATATGCTATGCACAGGAACCAAATATTCTTTATGCTATAAATTAGCTACATAATCCATTTTTCTAAGAGCATACGAGCTCTTCTTTTCTACAACACACATTAGTGTAAAAAAATAAAATTAAAAATACAAAAAAAAAAAAAATAAATAAAATACAAAATTAATAAATAATAATAAAATACAAAAAATAAAATTCTGAACCTAATATTATTTTTAAACATTACAAAAAAAAAAAGATTGTTTATCGGAATCTTATAAATGCAATCAAAGTAATAACGATACTTGCAAATAATGTATAATTCAGAACAATTCTATAGATTGCTCTATATTAACTATCGGTACAAGTCATATCCTATGACTTCTATATCACCAGTAATGGGTTGTTAGAATCAAGAATTCCTCAAAGCATATTAAACTATAAATAATTACTATCCTATAATAATTATTATTAATAACTGTCCTATAATAATTACTATAAATAATTACTATCCTATAATAATTATTATTAATAACTATCCTATAATAATTACTATAAATAATTACTATCCTATAATAATTACTATTAAATATTACTATCCACTAAATAAATAATTACCCTTATTCAACTTCTAATCCTAATATAAATACCGGGACGTATTTATATAAAAGGAACTTATTTAAATATATGTGATTATATATAAAAAAGTTTTGGCTTAAATTTAACAAAATAATAATTTTATGAACTAGTGAGTTAATCTAAAATTATGTCACTATTATCTATTCTTAACTTAGTTATCTGACTTAATTAAACCAATGTCCTAGAGTTATTTTGGAGTGTGAAAGCTTTTTTATTTATGTCGATATCTAATCTATGAGATTTAGGTTTGTTAACCAAGCTACTCTTCCATGTGAAAGACTTGTTTACTAAAAATTCAGTTCAATTCAATTCAGTTTGAAATTCAATTCAGTCGTTGCTTCGTGATTAATTAATTAACAAATTGTAACTAAAGTTATCCTCTTTTAACTCTATATGGTAATGTTATGTAAACAGTAGTCATTTGAAGTTAATCCTTTTATCATATTACTATTATTGTTATTATTATTATTTGCATTAATCACATAACAATATACTCTCTCATCAAATATAAGTACATGATACGTGTATATAAAGGATTTATTTAAAACTATAAGGTAATTTTTTAAATATCCTAACAGATTTCTGAGTACAATGGGGCATTTTTTAATTACAACATACTTATAATAATGTAGTGCATTTAACAAATGCAACTTGTAACCAAGAAATTGAGCTTTATAATGAGAACATTTTTTTATTTTACCAAGAACATTCAATTTTAAAATCTAAATAGGTGATACAGATTTGATACACATATTGTACGACGATTTTTTATATGGTTCGATGAAACACTATATTTTATAAGCTGCTGTAAGTGAATAAACAAGGATACTTTAAAAAAAAAAAAACTGTTTCTATTATCAACGAACAAAACTGTTTTTGTTTTCAGTCTCTCTGATATTATTTAATTATCAATTATTGCTATATTGTAGTGTTGTCACATATAATTATAGATTCGGGAAAGGATTCCTCCTCTAAGCAGAAAACCTGATACTCAGGTGCGCGCAAGGTGCGCTAAAGACACTTACTCTTTAGGGTGAAAGTCTGTAGGCCAAAAACAAAGTAACCGTTTCTACAATAAAACGAACAAAATTGTTTTTATTTTCAGTCCCTCTGAGATTATTTAACTATCAATTATTGTTATATTGTGGTGTTGTCTGTTCCCACGTTGGGCATCACATTGGTTGTGCAGCTGGCTTGTAACTATGTGTGGTTGGGTTGAGACTCACAGCTTTATTGACACACGCACCAACACCACATATACACAATTAAAATGTACAATATGTAACACATTTAAAGACAGATAATTATAGATTCTTGGAAGGATTTCACTTCTAAGCCGAAACCCTGATATACAAGTTTGCGCCGGATGCGCTAAATATACTTCTACTTCGAGTGAGAGTCTATAGGCCAACTTATTTTTTTAATTACGTCGAGGACTGGGTCGTATTGACCATTTCCCTACGAGCAGCTCAATACAAACTAGCCTTGAAGAAGGCATGTCATGTGGGCTGCACCGACGAATGCTGTGTAATTACGAATCAGCACTACCCAGGGGCATGTGTAGCTTGAAGATATGCTTTGGACAAGAGTACCCCTACCCCCACTACGCTCTACAATTACATTATACCGGGACCTACAGTTCAAAGTGGATTTCGAATCACTGCAAATATCCATGGCACCGCCGTTACTCGAACCCGAAACCTGTGGAAACGAGCACCAGAGTGCTAGTCACTCGGCCATCAGGCCCCGTAGGCCAAATTATACACAAGATTGTGCTAAATATATTTTCTCTCGGGGGTAAGAGAATGTCAACTAAACGTTTCTCAACAGGAGGGAGGGTTGTGCTTACTTGCTCTCGGGTAAAAGTCTCGAGGCCTACTGGCCATTTCTTCTGAACGCCACAGGGGCAAAAGGGCACGCTCTTGCCCGTGCGTAGGAGAAAACATGGTTACATAGATGGAAGCATGGTTACAATATATATTTATTCCCTGTGCAACATCCAACAGAAAGGAACTTGAATCTATAGTTTAACCAACTTTTTAAGTTTTGAAATAAGTAAATTAAATCAAGTCGATTCCTTGACAATTCCTTACAAGGAAAAGTTTTAATTTTCTAATTGTATAATAACCCATAATATTTGTAACGAAGTACATGACATGGATAGATATGTTATATTTTCTAGAATTATCTATTCTACACAATATAAAATAAACGATATTGACAAAGTCTCACATCAAGACAAATTTAGAACATTAGAATAAGTAGAAAAGTAAAATAATTCCGAGTGTTATATAATTAAAAGCAGAATGCTCATTTTCTGCCTTTAATTATGTCACATTCAATATGCTATATTCAAAAAAGAATAAACTTCAATTTCAGCTTTTCTTTTCTTTTATTGCCAGCAATCTGAATGAGGCGTGATTATCTTTTTTAATAACTTTTAACAGATTTAAAAAAATAGTATAAAATATGTATCACAGTGACCTACATCGGAGTAACCTACATCTGTTTAATGCTTCAACCATAGATGCGGGCACTAAATTAGGCCGCCATTCAAATGAAAAGTGACATAAACTAACAAACAAAATAATAAAGACACGCTCAAAATTTTCTGGAAGATCTTTTTTTTTTGATATTCCGTATAATATTTTCAATTCAATTTTTCAATATCAATATATAATCAATTAAATATTCTATTGCAAACAGGTTTTTGAATTTGTATTTAAATTCATGTCTAAAAACATTGTATATAGAAACAAATAGTAAACAAATAATCCCTTTACTTTATCATAAACAGAAGTAAAAAAATATCTCCATGTAAAAAGGCATCACTGTCACTTTTCATATATTTTTTGGGATAATTGGAACCTAAATGAATTAATTACAATGGAATTAGGTTTGGTTTGTCGCTCTAGGGATCATTTTTTGCACACTTTAGGCTAATTAGACCGGGACCTACAGTTTAACGTGGATTCCGAACCACTACTACACCACACCACTGTGCCTACAGCTGAGTTGCCCCTTTACAGTTTGGGAATGTGGGTGAGAAGTCTGACTGCGCTCTGTGACGCTCTACTATCATAGGAGACAGGTAACTATAGTTTAAAATAGATTCCGAACCCCAACAAACATCATGGCAGCGTCGGGACTCAAACCAGAAACCTGCGGCACCGAGAGCCAGAGCGCTAGACACTCGGCCATTCAGGTTCCTTTTCTTAATCATTAACAAACATCCATGCCACAGCCAGAATTAGAACCTGAAGCAAGTGGTACCAAAGGCCAGAGCGTTAGCCAATTGGCCATCAGGCCACCCAATGGAATTAGGAGATTATATCTCAATAAAATATGAGCTAAGAATGGAATAAACCAAAAATTATAATGGAAAAATTGCACTCTAGATAAATTTGCATATCCTAAAGATAGTCATCAAAATTTTGAAGCCATCTAACGGAAGCAATCAACTAAAAATAACATATGGGAAATGGAAAATTTCATCAGAGATTTTATTAGCAACAACTCTCCGGTCGTCCTTCGACTTTTACAGTATGTATCACAGGTCCTCTACCCTCATTGGAACTTCTCCACAAAATTGCGACAGGTGTGTTGGATTAAAAGTGTATCAAACAATAAAAAAAAAATACATATTAGATGGAATGAGTTCATCAAGAACTGTTATCGGTGAATTTCTGGTTATTGCATATCCTATCATTGTATGTATCTCATGTCCTCCACCCACATAGAACTTGAACCTATCTTACCCTAAAGCATCACCTTTTGCAATCAGTCTATCGAACTGCGAGGATATATGATGAGATTATAATAGGATTGAACATTGTAATGCGTCAGAAGAATTACTCAATAGTTGTTATCCATACCCATTAGTTGTGTTATTTTTTAATTACATGGCTCCCGTATACTCCGCCCACAAAAAGGCATCTCATTCCGAAACACAACTTACTGAAACAGGTTTATAAAACTGAAAGATATCTTTCAGAGAATGTAATAGACGAAAAATTATGTAATGAAATGGAAGAATTGTATTATCAACAACCATCTGGCCATGGTATGTCTTTCATAACACGATCTCCACCTATCCAGAGGGACTTGAACCTAAAACAACATCAGTTTCT
Source organism: Caerostris darwini (assembly GCA_021605075.1). Classification (NCBI taxonomy): domain Eukaryota; kingdom Metazoa; phylum Arthropoda; class Arachnida; order Araneae; family Araneidae; genus Caerostris; species Caerostris darwini. Next base: position 132,018 of record BPLQ01006457.1, on the reverse strand, counting down.
GCAACAGGTTGATGGTACAACTTATCCCTCCCAGCCAACAACTATGTTCACAAAGAAACAGCTCAGAATGCCGGGATGAAAGAGAAAAAAGAACTCCAATCCCCAGTTGCATAATGACCTGCCTTGCCGCTTGATAGGACCCGCTTTCGAAACCCCGTTCGGTAGATGGGTCACATAATGGCCGACCTTGCACACCACATCGCGGGCTCTTGCGCAAGTTATCTCTTTCTCTGCAACAACCCTGACATTGCTGGCCGAGGTCAGTCGCAGGGCTGGACCGCTGCCAGGTGATCGTGAGTGGATAGGCCACTTTTTTGTGTGATCTCTCTCCTTTATGGGTGGGTGGATGTTTTGCTTCGGATGGTAGTTTTTTAATTAGTTAGTTGCTTTGAAGTTGATATAGTTGATAGCTTTGGAATGCGTTTAAAGAAAATTACAGTAAATATTTACTGTTAGGAGAAATTGTAGAGTCATGCTGGTGCTATGCGAATACCGTAAGCAAAAAAAAAAAAAAAAAAAAAAAAAAAAAAAAAAAAAATATATTGCCTTGATCTTTATAAATTATATGAGTCAAGCAAAATGTCGTCACTTGGAACACTCATGTTTTCGTCAGTTGGTTTTGTAATCATTTAATTTTCTTGCCATTTGGTATTATTTCTGAACTTTTTTCTTTAGCATATTTAATTAAGAAATTTAAGAAATTTTTCTTCTAAAATTAATCTATCACACCACATCATTGTGCCTAGAGCTGAGATATCCCTTTACAGTGTGGGAATGATGTCGGTAAGGATTATTTCCAAATGGAAAATGCCATGCATATCTCTAAAATAGACATAATTTTCACTAATTTTTACCGCCATTAGCCCACCACTACAACTTATTAACGTTAGTCTTCAATAAAACTGTAGTTCAGAATGAACTCCTTCTCCTTAGGAGTAGCATTTCGGGATTTAAATGCTTCTCCAACACAATGTAAGAACTTCTCAACCAATTGGAAACGTTTGGATTGCATCACTTGCCAGGCTTCATATAGAGCTCCATTAGATAAACCTAATGTGATAACTTCCAGTCCATTCTGGGCCAACGAATATATTTGATTTTATTTTCAAATGCCGAACATTGGCGTCTAAGCCATTAGTCACAGGGCTTAGTACTGATAAAACTACTACTACTACTACTACCACATAACACCACATCACTGTGCCTAGAACTGAGTTGCCCCTTTATAGTTTGGGAATGATGTGGGTGAGAAGTCTGAATGGGCTCTGTAACGCTCTACAGTCATATGAGATCGACACCTACGACTTAAAGTAAATTCTGAACCGCTACAAACATCCATGGCATCGCCGCGACACGAGCCCGAAACTTGTTCGAGCCCCAGAGCGCTAGCCACTCGGCCTCGGAGACCCCATAGCTCCCAAAATATCCCGAAGATAACAAAACGCAATGAGGATAAGTCTCAACCCTATTGCATCACGTAATATGGGATAAACATATTTTTCATGGCCTGATGAAATAGGCCATGGAAAACACGTCTGGGTGTCCGAATCTCAAAGTAGGATTTGAAATCAGCAAGTGAAACCAAACCGAAACTGTACTGGAAATAGGGACGCAAAATCTGTGGACTGTAAAATCCTTCCGTTATCTGCTATGGTTGCTTATTTCTCAGATGCTTACCCTGGGTGGTTTGTTCCAAATTTTGATGGGCAAAAATTAAATTTTCAAGACCATAGCAGTTCTTCTTCAACGTAAGCGCCTGATGGCCAATTGACTATCGCTCTGGCTTTTGGTACCGCAGGCTTCAGGTTCGAATCCTGGAGGTGGCATGGTTATTTGTGAGTGGTTAAAATCTGCAATAAACTGTACGTCCCGGTCTAATTAACCTAAAGTGATGAAAAAAAATGACAAAGCAAACATAAATATATTTTATAAAAATAACTATACCAAGTTAACAGGTAGCAAAATATTCTAGAATAGCTTATAGAACAAGGAAAATAAAATTGTACATTTTAATCACAAAAATTCTTATTTATAACACATCAAATCTTATTTGTCCAAATAGAATAGGTTCTATAAAATATTCTTTCATTTTGATCCACTATATCTTTGGTACCACAGGTTTCAGGTTCGAATCCTGGTGTGGAATGTATGTTTGCAGTGGTAAACTATAGGTCCCGCTCTAATTAACCTGAAGTGTGCACAAAATGTTCGTAGAGTGACAAACCAAACTAATCTTCAACGTAAATCTAATGATGATACAAAAAAAAAAAAAAATCACAACTTCATCATTTTATCAATCATCATCAACATTATGAATCATACCATTAATATAAACTAATTTATGAAAAAAATCCATTTAAAAGTAAGTATTTAAATTATGTTCTGATAATATTAATTGTTTATTTAGGATTCTGTACAAAGTTTAATGCTAATAAGACTCATTAATCTAACTGGAATTATCAGTCGCAGACAGTCTGCTTTCAGGTAACATTACGGAGTTCAGTTACGATTCAGTAGACATTTAGATATTTAGATTAGTAATTTAATTAATCAGAAAGCATAATTCAACATTGCATCGCAATTGCGGAGCGTATTATTTGATAACCTCAAGCGATTAAACAGACATTACTAACAAATGCAAGGTAATCTGCCAAAGTATGACAATTGAATAACTTATTATATTGAATAACTGGGTGAACAATATTCAATCATTGTTATCAATATATTTTTAATAATATGTTTTTGTTAATATTTTTTCCCTTCCAAATAATACAAAATTTAATTGACTTTTTAAAATAAATATTAAAAATGAATACTAATTTTAATTAATGTTTTATGTCTAATAAATTTGAAAAATCAATTAGACATTAATTTCGAATGAAATATTGAATGAATTATAGCCTTTCAAAATAAGGTTTGATTAATGTAATAAATTCTTTATTTGAAATTCAGTAGACAGAGAATACTTGATTTAATTGGAATGGATAATAAATTAACTTGTGCTAATAAATGACGGCAATTAGGAAATGTAATCATTGAGGGAATGTAATGGAAAGAAATGTAATCATTGAGGAAATTTAATCGATCTATAGATCCCTTTTATTTACGAACATAAAAAACAGCAAATAACAAATAAAAAATACTAAATTTTAAATTTCTGATTAGAAATAATTTTAATCCTCTGCATAATCAAACATATTTTTTTTATATTGATTTATATGATACCGCTTTCTGTTTCTACAAAAATAACCTGAGCTAATATATATAGAAATTACAAATTAACTTGTGCTAATAAATATAGCAATTCGGAAATGTAACGGAAAGAAATGTAATCATTGAAGAGATGTAATCGATCTATAGATTCTTTTAATTACAAACATAAAAAATTTCAAATAATAAATAAACAAAATACTAAATTTTAAATTTCTCATTAGAAATAATATTAATCCTGTATATAATCGAACATGTTTATTATATGATTAATATGATATCATTTTCTGTTTCTGCAAAAATATGTATATACAACTTCATTAAAATCTGTTTTGAAATCTCAATAATGCCACATTACACTGTGTGCATACAACTTATTAGCATATAAAGTATAATAAGTTAAGGCAAAAGTTGTTGTTGTTTTCGACGTATATGTCGAAAACAACAACAACTTTCACCTTAAAGAAAGAAAGTAGTGAAGAGTACAAGTTAATCAAATATCGTGGTACTCCCAATTAATATTGGCTATGTTGATTACCAGCTCGGGGTATAACTTCTCTCCCGAGGGATTTGTCCAGACAAGGCATGGCGGTTGCAACAGCTGGGTAAATCAAAGACATGATGAGGAGTAAGCTCGATATCAGGACAATTGCCACATTTTTGATATTTTTTCACGCTATGAGCAGAAATTTTTATATTTTTGTAATGCTTCTTTAATTTCGTGAGTAAAGTTGTTTTTCTGTCGACATTTAATTCTGTAATTTGGTATTTAGTTTTGATCTTCGAAGAAATTATAAGTTTAGATTTTGTGAAGGTATTTGCATGTGCAAGTGAAGTCGAAATGACAGTCTGATACAGACTTCTGGCATTCTTCGCCAAAAAATCTGCAATTTCATTCAATTCCAAATCCACATGAGCAGGGATCCATATCAGGATGCGCATTCTGTGCAAGTAGTGGATTTGTTTTAAAAGCGATATAATGTTCAAGATCATACTTGGAAAAACCTTTATTAAGAGGCAGACGTTGAGTTAATGAAGATAATAATTCCATTCATTTGTTGTGGTATAAGTAGACTCAGAAAGTGTTGTTTGTGCACGGTCGACAGTTTTTCTGTGAAGTTTGAGGCATTTCTTCCAGCACAGGTAGCAATTTTAATTCTTTGCCCGTCGAGGAGCAGCAAAACAACAAAACATTGAGTAGGATTATCCATTAGTGTAGGTAGTAATGTGATTCTGTGATAAAAGAGAATTTATTGTTTTGAATTCTAACCATTTGCAGATTTAATAAATAAATGTTTGCAATGGAAAAGTAATTCCAGTGAAATAATGAGAATTCTTTTTAGTTTTGCATTAAAAATGAATTGCAGAGTAAATAAATGTATTACCGGTTTATGATATCGGGAAATTCATATTTTTCCGTTTTTTCATTTTGCTGTTGGGCATGTCTGCCCTTCACTGGTTAATTGCATATATGGATATTTTCTTTACCAGATGTCTCTTCTGAGGAAGTAATTGACAGTTAACAGTTTTCATCTCGCTTTGTTTTTATCTAATATTAGCTTATATGATCTGGCGTAATAAAATGCTTTCAGTTTTGTTAAATTTTATTTGGAAAGTATATCGTTAAAATGAGCAAATAAATCAAGAAAATTGCGAGAGGAAAATATCAGAAAATTATTAAAAACCAGCAAATTTATACCACCTGTACCTTGAAAAATTATAAATAAGAAAGAATATAATATTTATAGATAAAAAGAATTTAAAATGCAAAAATAAAAGTTTAAATATAAAGTTTAAAAGTTTATATAACGGAATATTTAAAGCAAAGATATTAAAAAAAAAATCGCAAAAGCATTAACTTCAATCACCAAGCCACCAGATGGTGCCAGGCATATACAATGAAAAAAAAGGCTAATATTTAATTTAAAATAATCAATAAGCACTAAATAACAACAAAAAAAATGATAAATTCAAGACAAATAAATTGGCTTCTAAATGCTTTATAGCTTTTCAGTTTTAAGAAATACAGACACTTAAATGATTTGGTTTGATTCTTTGATTTCCTAAAAAAGGTGATATATAGAATAAATACAATAAAGTCGGCGTAACTGAACTAATAAGACTGAATTATCTTTCTATAAGAAAATTATCTTTCTATAAGAACAGAATTATCTTTCTATAAGAACTAAGATAATTCTATTCTTCCTTCCTTGGAATCTTATTAGCTCACTTACGGCAATATTATTGTATTTTGTTCTGTGTATCAACTTTTTTTAGGGTATGCATAAGTTATGATTATTAGTTCTTGTTAAGAGATAATTTTGTTTCTACTGTAGCCAGATATTACGTAGTGCTTTGCTATATGGGAAACACAAAATTACCTATTGCCACAAGAAAGATTGGTTTAGCAGTCTACAAAGGCCTGGTGTTTCGTACGTTGAGTTTCTAAGCTAAGGAAGTGTCCGATTTGTAGCCCAGCAAACAACCTGTAATAAAATTGCTTTTGCTCATGATAAAGTGATAAATCCGCAAGCAGAAAATTTCAAAGAGGGTTTTTTTTTTTATCCCACTTGGTAAATATCTAGACCAAGCCCACGACCCCGTATGGACTCATGGTTCAAAAGAAAGGGGGCAGCTTCTGTTGTGATGGAGCACCCGTAGGTAGAAGTCTGACTTGGCTCCGTGAAGCTCTGCAGTCACATGAGACGGGGACCTACGGCTTAAAGTGAATTCCGAACCACTACAAACATTCTCGGTAACGCTGGGAGTAACTCGAAACCTGTGGCCCCGAGGGCCAGACACTCGGCCATTCATTAGTTCAAAGAGGGTAGAACCTCTTTCGCTGAGGAGACTATTACTACTACTACTACTACTACACCACACCACTTCACTGTGCCTAGAGCTGAGTTGCCCCTTTACATTTTGAGAAAGATGTGGGTGAGAAGAAGTCTGGATGGGCTCTGTGACGTTCTACGGTCATATGAGACCGGGATCTACAGCTTAAAGGGGATTCTGAACTATTACAAGTATCCATGGCATCGCTGAGGAGACTGCAAACATCCCTGGGTTGTTCATTCTAACTACAGTGGCAAAAATTTGTATTGATCTTATTGTAATGTGGTCAAGTGGGTTTCTGGGCCAAACTCATAGAAACAAAAATGCTCCTGCATTGATTTAAAAAAAAAGCCAAGATTGGCTTATATTTACTATTCTAGTCAAAAAAAATACTTTAATTTCTAATGTACCAGATATTATATAATGTTTCGCAGTATGGAAACCAAAAAATTACCTATTACCACAAGTAAGATTGGAGTAGTGTGTTTAGAGAGGCCTGATGTTTCGAACATTTAAGTTTCTAAATTAAGGAAGCTCAATTTGTAGCCTAGTAAATAGTTTGGTTCCGTGACGCTCTACAGTCATATGCCACCGGAACCTGCTGCTTAAAGTGAATCCCGAACCACTACAAATATCCATGTTATCGCCGGGACTCGAACCCCGTGGCACTGAGCGCCAGTGCGCTAGACACTTGGCCATTCAGGCTCTCAAAGAGATTAGGCCTGCGTAGAGACTGCAAACATCTCTGGGTTGTTCGGTCTAACTACAGTGGCAAAAAACGCGTATTGATCTTATTGTAATGTGGTCAAGTGAGTTTCTGGTCCAAACTCATAGAAACAAAAATGATGCTGCATTGGCGGAAAAAAGCCAAGATTGGCTTATATTTACTATTTTAGTAAAAAAATACGTTAACTAGGATAAAAAAAAATGCTGTGTTGCGATTTCATTCAGATTTTACTCTATGTAGAACAGCTCTATCTAAAAATAACACGGCGTTTTCTATTCCAGGTTCTCGAAATAATCGAGCCGCCCCGGGGAGGGATCCGGAAAAGCAAGCCGGGAGAAGGAGCAGTCCTTGAGCCAGGTACTCCCGAGTGGTGACTTTCTTCTTCCTGGAGATGTAGGTCACGGTTACGACTTTCCCTCCTCCTTCCCGCTTCCGCTTTTTTTTTTCCCCCGTCAATAACAGGTGGCGGCCCCGATTCGAATGAATTTTGATCACGTACTTCTTCAGAACCGTCTTCTTGAAGAGGGAGGAAGAAAAGAAAAAGGTGTGAAGAAGGTGCTTTGTTGTCCTCACAATGGAGTTTCCTCCTTTTATTTATTTATTATTTATTATTATTATTATTTTATTTATTTTTTTTTTGAGAATGGAGAAGATTGGATCATCAATGATTTAGATTTGTGCCATCTGAAGCTCTATTTCAACATTGATAATAATAATTTAAATAAATTAATTGTAATTTAAGATTTTTTTTTAAATTTTATCAGGGACACACATATACATGTGATAACATTTAGCTTTTCCAATTAAAAATTATTCTGGTTAAAAAATCATCATTTGTTGACGAATTGAGAAAAATCTTTCAACAATAGATGGTTGTTGTGTCTAATACTTAATGTCTGGTAGGGCGTGACGGGCATCCATGAACCGTAAGTACTCATGGATCATGACTAGTTACAACTATTCATGAGTAGTTGATTCTCCTCATTACTCATGGTTTGGTTTCGTTTATCGCGCTACGGTCATTTTGTATATACTTTAGGCTCATTAGACCGGGACCTATAGTTTAACGGGATTCCGAACAATTCACAAACCTCCATGCTACCGACAGGATTCGAACTTGAAGCCCGAGGTACCAAATGCCAGAGCGCTAGCCAATTGGCCATCAGGATGATATCACCATTCATGAGTAGTCTACTCATGCATGGGGAAAACAGGGCAGCTTCTGTTGAGATGGAGCACCCGTAGGGAGAAGTGTGACTTGGCTCCGTGTAACTAAAGAATTAGGGCAGTGCCTACCAGTAGGACTTTTTAAGGGGATCTACCCATCATTTGCGCATCGTATGGAATAAAACTGGGATAACTCCCTCCAAATAGTTCCACCAACGAGGTAAGATGTGAAACATTACAAACGCCATCGAGACTCCTCGTTTTTTGAACATTGTTTACGCCAGTGGATTGAATCTCAGTCCTAATGCTCACCAGCGGCGCTAGTTGCCACTGAGCCACGAGTCGAGCTTCAAAAATAGTATACTATTATACTTGCTTACAACATATTAGGAGGATGGCTGAAATCTCACTGTTATTTTATCTTTTCACTCAGACTAGGTAAATATACATCGAATATATAACGAAGTTGTAGATACGCTATAACCAAAGTTCGCCATGTGTCAAACCTGGAGATGGTAGGAGTCAAGCATTATTGTAGAAACTACTTATTATTCACTCTTATCCAAACATTCTGTTCCAAGAATTCTTGCAAAATTTCGTGTACTGTATACGGCGCTACTTGGACTGTATTGCGAGATATATCATTTGATAACTTCCGCCTGCAACTACCAGGAAGGCATTTTAATTTTCTGGTTTTTAACCAATTATCTTCCTCATATCATTTTCAGTTATTGAACTTTGACTTTCCTTAATTTTAAGTTCTTATTGTTCCGTAATGCTTCTGCTGTCGATTCATTGTTGACATATAATTGCCAAAAGTGTCTTTCCTATCGATGTCCTCATTGCAGTTACACACTAATTCAACGTAGCGGTAATTCAATTTACAAACACTATTATCGAGGAAGAATTTATCACACGCTAGTCGTTGAATCCCTTAAAAAGATTTACCATCATTCTACTACAGTCTATTTAGATCATGGTTTCCCTGACAACACTTTTCTTATCTTTATAATTAGTCTCCCATTTCCATTGTTTCATTTTCATTGCCTACAGATGTTTCTCCAATTCTTCCATTTATCTCTTTTAGCTCTTGCAGGTTTTTCTTACCCTCTAATTTCCCTTTACTTTTCTTTGTTTTTCTATTGTTCTCTATTGGTTCCAAATCGCCACGCCATTGGATTCTCCTAGATTCTCATAATCTTGTACAGACAGATCCCAAAATTCTTCAACAGGTTCCAAAAATTTTAAACAGATTAATTTTAAGCATTTTAAGAAAGCGAGGCCGTGCAGCTATGCTGGGTGAAAATTTAACTACCTTGTTTTCTTACGCAGCAAAAAAAAATGTAACGTCTCGGCTTATGCTAGACCTATAACGGCTTCAAGAAGAGGGCACTTTCAGGACCATCTTTTATTTTTTATTTACAAGCATTATATATATATATATATATATATATATACACTCAAGAGCCAAAACATTATGACCACCCCTACATTTTGCAATGAACTCGCCTGGATGATATGGAAGGCCCGTGATGAGGTGGAAGTGGTATTTAACTGCTGCTGGAGAGTTTGAAGAATCATTCTTTCACTTACTTCTGTGTGTGATGGGAAAGGCTGCGGATCTAAGCGACTTTGATAGAGGGCAGATTGTAATGGCTCGAAGGCTCGGAACAAGTATTTTAGAAACTGCACGGCTCGTGGGTTGTTCGCGATCTACAGTTGTTAGTACTTATGCAATGTGGATGAATGACGGTGAAACCAGCAGTAGACGACATGGTGTTGGACGTCCACACGCTACCAAAGGAAAAGGTCGTCGGAGACTGTCTCGCATGGTGAAGCAAAACCGGAGCCAGACAGTGGCTCAGCTGTCAGCTCAATACAATGTAGGGCCAAGTAGAATAGCATCGGAGCACACTGTTCAGCGGACACTATTGGATATGGGGCTACACAGCAAACATCCCACTCGTGTGCCTTTGCTGACCAAGCGTCATCGCCAACTGCGCCTGCGCTGTGCCCAGGAACATCGTCACTGGTCCATGGATCAGTGGGAGAGAGTTGCCTGGTCAGATGAATCACGGTTTGTCATTCATCACGCCGATGGCAGTGTCAGGATACGCCGTCTTCCAGACGAACAGTTGCTCCTTCAATGTACAGTAGGTCATACACAGGCCGGTGGTGGCGGTATTATGCTTTGGGGGACGTTCTTTTGGGCGTCTCTGGGACCCGTGGTTGTGGTAGAGCAGATTATGAATGCTACAGGGTATCTGAACATCATTGCGGACCAGTTGCACCCTTACATGGCCTCTGCTTTTCCAGCTGGAAATGGAATGTTCCAACAGGACAACGCCCCTTGTCACAAGGCTAAAATTGTGTTGGAGTGGTTCCAGGAGCATGATGCTGAATTCCAGTTAATGTCCTGGCCGCCTAACTCACCGGATCGCAATCCGATAAAACACATTTGGGATGTCCTGGGACGGCAGCTCAGAGTTCAAAGACCACCAATTCGCAATATCTCGGATTTGCGTGACCGTTGCTTAAACATCTGGTACAATTTGTCTCTCGCTATCTACCAAGGACTTGTGGCATCCATGGCAAGGCGGGTTGACGCTGTATTGCGCGCCAAAGGTGGGCCAACTCGTTATTGACAGGTGGTCATAATGTTTTGGCTCTTGAGTGTATATACAAATAATGGACTCTAGGTTATTATGCAAAGAAATTAATACAAATATATATAAATGAAATTTGATCATTAGTGTACAATTAAATCACAAATCAGTTCACTCCTATGTCTTGTTCCGAACTCTGAGTTCTCGAGTCTACGTCGAATCTAATTGCCTGGTCTGCAGCAGACCTTAATTATCCCTCAGCGTGATAAACGAAACCACAAAGAGTTCACTTTAAAAAACGGGCGGAAACTCCGGCCTATTTTGTCACTTCAGAGAAAAAAGAAAAACAGCACTACGCGTCGCAGAACTCTCTCTCTACTTCACCAAAATCCTCCTTTTGAGACAATCCGACAAGGAGGGGTGGGGGGGGTGTCAGCTTCCCTAAATTCTCACTGGAGTAGACAGTTTCTCAACTTATGATCTATCACCAATCACGATGGAACAACTCAAGGTATAGTTGTTCATATTCAATCAGTAGTTGTTTCGACTTGTGAAAGTCGTACAGACATCGCCAATATAGTGAGTCTCATTATACATGATACCAAATATCTGCAATATCATCTCTCCTGGGAATGAAATGCCAAAATTCTTCCCTTTTAAAAAATACTACAAGAAGGCCTTTTAATAAGTTTAAGGGTGTAAACCACACTCAGGTACGCCAAATTCATCTTTTTTTTTAACTATATCCATACTTAGTGTGCTATATCAATTGAGAATAAGAAGAATAAACAAAAAAGAACATTTTTTTTCAAGATATCGAATCTAGCTCAAAATTACATTTCGTCTTTTCGTAAATAAAATCGCATCGCATATTTATGAATTTATTTCTCCTTCAAAAATCAGTCACTACATTACTAAGCAGAGCATGCTTTGAAGTTTTACACGGAATACGTAAGAAGATAAAGAATGAATCTCAAACTTACGGAATAAAATATTTCGCCTTGATTTCAGCTTTTTATTGAGTTAAGCAAAGCCGTAGAAGAACTATTTCTAAACAAGGCGACGACCAAAAAACACTGTTAAGAATGACTGAGCATGGCGCCGAAGTTCCTGGAATGACTCTATAAGTTGACAGACTAAACAAAAAAGCATCCGATATCTATAGATTTATTCAAGAAACTCAATATAAAAATGAAATCCTCTATCTTTATTCTCGGATTTGTAAATATTCAGATAAACAAGCAAGCTACGAACGTAAGTGACATAACTCAAGACAATTTTGAATACGGTTATAATACTGTTGTAGCTAATTTCGAATGTCGTGCACACTTCGAATCAAAGTCCTTTTATAATGGCAGAAATATAGCATTTTCAGCTTTATCCAGAATGCCTTAAGGGAACCTACTACTCACATTTATCCAATAAAATTTTGAACGAACGACCCCGAGAATGTTATCTGGGATCTACAGAACTATCTTTTTCATTAGTGTGTAGCCTGATGGCCAATTGGTTAGCACTCTGTAATTTGGTCCCACAGGTTTCAGGCTCTAATACTGGCGGTGGAATGGGTGTTTATTAGTGGTTCGGAATCCACATTAAATTGTATATACCGGGCTAATTAGCCTAAAGTGATCTCAAAATGACAGTAGAGTGGCAAACCAAATCTTCATTGCGTAACAGCACCATGGTGGGCCAAGGCCGTCTGCCTACTGGGAGATTTCGAGAGAGGAAATGTTTTCTTTCTTACGGGGTAGGGTTGTCAGTCCTACGCCCAATGATCTACAGTCATATTAGACAAAGTTCCCTGAATGGTCGAATGTCTAGTGCTCTGGCGCTCGGTGTTACAGGCTACAAGTTTGAATTTAGGCGGTGCCATGGATGTTTGTAGTGGTTCGGAATCTACTTTAAGCCGTAGGTCCCGGTCTCATATGACTGTAAGAGCGTTACGGAATCCAGTCAGACCTTCGGTTTAAAGTGGATTCCGAACCATTGCAAACATCCCTGGCACGCCGGAATTCTAACCCAGTGGCACCGAGCACCAGAGCGCTAGTCATTTGGCCATCTGGCCCTGCAGAACTATCTGAAACTGTAAGATAAACTATAACAGTAAAATTATTAACACTTAAGGTGAAATAATATAATTAGGCCTTTTTCAACTATACTTATAAATTGATTAAAAATTCGAATAACTAAAACATATCATATTTACATTGTATTGTAATCATGTGCACTCGAAGTAAATCCATTTTTCTCTAAGTTTCCTATCATCAATATATCCAAGAAGCGACAAAAAATTTCTTTTAATTCTTCATCACTATAATTAAGTTTATTCATTTAAACACAATACGTTAGATGCAAGCGATATTTATAAAATTATCATGTCATTTATTTACGCTATTTGGAAACATACAAAAGATCCAATTTTTTGTCAAGTAGTTTTGTTTCTCATCCCACTTGGTAGACAGCAACATCTTGACCAAGTCCGAGAATCCGCGTGCTCTGATGGAAGGAGGGAAAGAGGGGAGGGGACTTTTGTTGTGATGGAGCATCCGAAGGTGGAATGAAACCACAAGGAGCTCACTTTGAAAGCAGGTAGAAAACTCCGGCCTATTCGGTCCCTTTAATGAAAAGGAAAAACAATTTTGTTCATTCGTCGCCCAACTCTCTCTCTTATTCACCAAATATACCCTTTTGAGATAGCCCGTCAAGTGGAAGGGGGGTCAGCTTCCCTCACTTCTCATTGGAGTTGACATTTCTCTGCTCGTGGTCTATCACCAATCACGGTGGAACAACTCATAGTATATCATATAGACTTAGCTTCGTGTGGTTGAAGAAGGACGGCACTGCCTTTGGGAGGACTACCCCTCATTTACGTATCATATGGGAGACAACACTGTAAACTCCCATCTGGTAGTCCGACTAACCAAAGGAAGAGGCTGAACATCACAAACGCCATCGAGTTTCCTGGTTTTTTGAAACAGTGTCTACAATAAAACCGCCAGTGGATTGAACCTCTTGGATGTTCACCAGCGGCGAGCGTTGCTACTGAGCCATGAATCGGGAAGCGTCTGGTAGTAGTAAATATAATATGTAACAGCTATTTATGATATTAAATAATGATTTTGAGTAAAAAAAAAAAAAAATAAGACTTTGATTGCATTAAATTTGATTTTGATTGCATTTTTCTGATTGCATTAAACTGTTATAACAAACAGTCAAAAACAAAATTATCTACTTAAAACAAATAATTGAATCCTAAAAAATCTACAACTAGTATCCAAAATATTAGGTTAATTATTTTTTTTTGAAAAGTAAACCAAAAATTTTTTTTAAAAATTCCCAAAATTAAAAGATTTTTTTTCTTCCAAAATTAAAAGAAATGAATTAAAGAAAATGTGTTTAAAAAGTAAAAATAATAATAATTTTATAGTTCCAAATAGGAAAACATCGAAAAAAATCTGTTTTTAAAGGGGAGAGGGGGGAATAAACCGATCTGTTAAAAAAATTTATTCATATTTTTTTTTATGTTTAGAACCTATTTTGCGACTATCAATAAAAAGTTACCGAAGAAAATTAAAGTGGCAATAAGAAAAATTTACGTATGTGCAAATAAATAAATAAAAATAAAAATTATAGCTCAATAAAAATTACTAGTTAATGTGAAATTTACAGCATTCTAAACAAATGGAAATTGCTGTAAATTAACCAGCTTTGTTTTTAAAAAAAAATGTTTAAAAATATTTTAAAAAATTGAAGTTGTTTATTTTCTATTAGGAAATTTATCTTCTACACTTGAGCTTAAATTTATTTTTATTCTTAATAGAAATGGCTTTTTCAATAAATACAGCTACACAGATGACGTCAGAGGGCATCTGTGTTACTGTATACTATTCCTTATGCTTGTTTTTACAGAGGATAATGTAAATAAATATGGCATATTATAACAAGTAAAAAAGAGAAACAGAAAGGGTTATAAAAGTTGCTTCTCTGTTAGAAAGGTGGTCTTTGGTGTTCGTCTATTAAGAAATAAAGGATTTTCTATATTTTTTGCCATTAGCAGGATGTGTTCTAATAATTATATACGCTCACACTAAAATATATCGTAAAACAATACTTTTAGAAATGACTGAACATTGTCTCGGCCTATATTAGACCTATAACGGCTTCCATAAGAGGGTCCCTTTCAGGTTCATGGGAACACTTTGATTTTTATTTACAAGCACCATATATATCTATATACAGAATTCTAATTATTATAAATTATTATTTTTTACAAAAAAATTAAAAAATAAAGAATTAAATTTGATTCTCAAGTGCAATTCACTCCAAGGATGGAGATTTCAGAATTCTTGAGTCTAAGACGAATCTAATTACCTAGTAGTATTGTCTTTAGCAACGACGAACAGGAGGAAAGTCCGGCCTGTTCAGTCACTTCACAGAAAAAAAGGAAAGCAACACTTCTTGTCGACTCGTCGCAGAACTCTCTCTTCTTCGCCGAAAACCTCCCTCTCAGAGAATCCGTCAAGTGGGGGGGTCAGCTTCCCTCACTTTTCATTGGAGTAGACATTTCTCAGCTCATGAACTGTCGCCAATCACGATGCAACAATTCATGATGTAGTCCATATTCCATCTGTAATTTTTTTCGACCTGTGAAAGTCGCACAGTCAATCGCTAATTCAATGAGGTCTCCTTATCCATAACACTGAATACCTGTTATCAGATTTGAGTGACAGGTTATTCTCATTAGCACAAAATATTAATTGCATTTAATATAACTATCCACAAGACTGGATAGTTATTTTAAATGCAATTAGTATTCACGTCTGCTGTCAAATTTGAGTGATAGGTTGCTATTATGTATTAAAGAATATACATTTCTCTCTCCGGGAACGAAATGTGGCAACTCTTCCTGTTTGAAAAATAAGACGAGACGTTATAAATTATATATGTTCGTATAAGAATACACCATTTTTTTTTTTTTATATATTCGTTCGTCGAGAATAGACTGGAAGTTATCACATTGGATTATTCTAATGGAGCTCTATATGAAGCCTGACAAGTGAGTAAACCAACGGTTTCCATTTTTATGCAATAGGTTGAAAAGTTCTTACATGAGTTCAAAGAGAAACATATAAAACCCAAAAAGCTGATGATTAAATGATGAAGGAGTTTATTCTAAACTAAAGTGATATCAAGGACTAACATTTAATACGCTGAAGTGGTGGGCTAATGGTAATAAAAATTAGTGGTGGTGAAAATTATGTATATTCCAGAGATAAGCATGATAAATATTTCCTTTAGGGTTACAGAGTACGAAAGGATGATGCCCCTGCATTTCATCTCCAGTGTGTTCTTTCCAAATTGTGATGGAAAAGTATGGCCAACGTGCTAAACAACAACATATGTTTTCCTACAGTAATTGTTTTTTGGGAATAAATGTGTTCTAACATACTGTTTGTAATTGAACTAATTTCTACAGATGAAATAATGAATTGCTATTACTAATGAACATACAATGAATTTAACGGGAATTAAGTTTATGACCAAAGCATGAACTATCGATATCAATTACACCATTTGTGTTCTGAATAGGTTTGATTCAAATTCAAAGAGCCGGCGCTCCATTGACTATTCTGTTATAGTAAAATCAAAACGTCCCCAAGTACTACCTACTCAAATCCCGGCATTGATTCGATTGTATTCGACGGAAACCTTAGGCTCCGATTGGACAGCGAACGAGACGCCGTCTGATGCGGATGACGTCTTTGGCGCGAAATCCGACAAATGCCCGAGGAGCAGACGAATCCCGGCAAGTGCGATTGCTTTCCTTTCTTTCCTTTTTTTTTTTTTTTTTCCTTTTTTCCTTTCTTTTTTATTTTTATTTTGTGGGAAAACATCGGATTCTGAAAGATCAATAGAAGAAGAGGAGTTTCTTACGGAATCCTAATCATTTTGAAAAGAAGAAATTGAATTGGGAATGGAAGCTGTTGTTGTTATAGGGCCTTTCTGTTTAACTAACGGAGAACTCAGTGATCAATCAATTTAAATAAAAATAGAAACGTAGTAGTTAAAGAAGTGAATGAAAACGTAAAGACGAAAACACAGAGGTAGTTTTCTTAAAAAAAAAAAAAAAAAAATAAGAAGAATATATTTTCAAATTATGGACACGTGGACAGTTTTCTTCAATAGAAAGCATTTGTGTCTCTGTGGGTAAAAATATTTAATAATTATTTGTTTTGCTATATAATCATTCACAAAGTGATTGAATATTCCATTAAGTAATTAAAAAATTATTTTTTATTATTTTTTTAAAGGAAAATGACCATTTGAATTCTTTTTTAATAGAATTTATAAAGATAAAATTAATGATGTATACAGTTTCAATAAGGGATATATCAGAAAAGATCCTGATGGCCAAGTGACTAGCACTCTGAAGCTCGGTGCTCAGATTTCGGGTTCGCGTCCCGGCTGTGCAATGGATATTTGTAGTGGTTCCATTTTAAACCGGAGTTTCCGATTTAATATGATTGTATAGCGATGAGGCGTAGGACTGACAACCCTACCCCATAAAAAAGAAAACATCTCTTGTCTCAAAATCAGCCAGTAGGCAGACGGCCTTGGCGTACCATGCTGTTGCGCCAAATGAAGACGAAGAAGAAGGAAATTAATGCTGTATATTAGTAAGGAATATATCAGATAAATATATAGTAATATATCAGAAAAAAATGGCATTTTAAAATTATTAAAGGGGCAATTAGTTCAAAACTGCAGAGAAATAATAAATGTAACATGAAATTTTATTTCTACATCATTGGCGAATGTTTGCCACCTTCCTCCCAATGCAAGGCAACAACTAGGTAATTTTTCATGACTTTTCATTTGTTTACCATTTTAATATGATGGTAAAACTTCGGTTGGCCAACGTTATTCCCTTGTGCCACAGTATTTAGTGTGAAAGTTTCTCAAAGGTGGTTTGGTTTCTCCACCCTCTAGTGGTTCGTAATCCACTTTAAACTGTAGGTCCTGGTCTGTTTAGCCTAACGTGTGCTCAAGATGACCGTAGAGCGACAAACCAAACCAAACCAATCTCCATCCTCTCCCTCGAACAAATGGAACTTATAGATTTCTCATTACCATCCTACATTCATTGATTCTGAGAGTTCTGGAATGTAAACAATAATAAAAGCATCTTGATAAATAATCATAATTCAATGTAATCTCTTTGATATTATAAATTGAGCAACCTCTACTTTGACTTCGGAAAGTTTCAGTTCGAATCTCTTATAAGATTTGAACTGAACTTTTGCACTTTTGCGGGCCAAAAATTAATAGCCAAGCTGTTTCATATTCTCACTGACGACTATAACCGTGTATAATTTTCTTGAGCACAGACTTAATTAAATTTATATCATGAATTTAAATTAGGAAATCTTTCAAATTGGATATTGAATGCAACAAACTCCATGCTAACATGATGCTAAAGATCAATACTTGGCTGAAGATTTCATAAATGATCTATCCGTTTGTCTGATTTCCTGTTTGTCTGTTTTAAATGAACGATAGCATAATGCAACTGAACAGCTATTCTCTGCTTTCTCTCTCTCTATCTCTTACTTTGTGGTTGAACTTAAAATTATGTAACCAAATTAAAAACATCTTCAATAACTTCTGTTAAAGAATGGTCGCCAGATCATCTATTTAAAAGGCATCTCTTTATTTTTGAGTTATTTCTCAAGAATATTTAAATGTCTCTCACATGTATTAAGAGAAATGTTTGCGATGCATTGTGTTATTATTACTCAAAAAAGCTATAAAAAAAAAAAAAAAAAAAAAAATAAATAAATAAAAAAAACCGAAAGAAAAGTAGTCTGTTTCTTAGTAATAACCAAAAGCTTGGTTTGGTTTGGTTTGGTTTGTCGCTCTACGGCCATTTTGTGCCCACTTTAGGCTAATTAGACAGGGACCTACAATCTAAAGGCTTGGAGAATATAAAAGAATAATTCATCAATTTTTTAAATGCTATTACCAAAACCAAGAGCTGCCTGATAGCCAACTGGCTATCACTCAATCTTTGGTAATATAGGCTTCAGTTTCGAATCCTGACGGCGGCATGGATGTTTGTGAGTGGTTCAGAATCCACGTTAAATTGTAGGTCCCGATCTAATTAGACTAAAGTATGCAAAAAAATATTCGTGGAGCGACAAACGAAACCAAACCAAAAATAAGAATTCTTCTATTACTAGGCAGCAAGAACTGTATTAGGAGAACATTAAAAAATATTCCACAGTATCTTGGATAACATTTAAAGGGAAATTAAGTTAAAAGTTTCTTCAATGACGAACTGGACATTGATGAAATTTCAACAAATGTTAGATTCTACTTATCCCAGTCTTGCAAGCAGGCCCGCATCTATGTGGGTGGCTATGAGCTCCCCAAGCCCAAAAGTGAAATGTGTGCACGTGTTCAAATTTATGGTCATTAGGCCCAATTAGTTTTAATTAAATATTTAGTATTTCCACGAATAAGTATTTTTCTTATTAATGTCAATTTTAATATTTCTCCTGAATTTGTTGAATGAGCTGGGGTTTTTTATGGTTTAGTTTTGTTAAATATTCATCGAAATATTAAAACTGACATAAACGATGTAATCGATGAGCTGGCAAAAGAGAAAAAGAAGATTAAATTATTATTAATAATTCGTTTATGTAATTTTTTAGAAATTAAATTTCTATTTATTTATTTTTGGCAATAGTTCTTAGTTTAATTTTCTGGTTTATATATATATATATATATATATATATATATACATTAGAACCAATTTAGTGAGGAGTAGAAATTAATGCATGAAGCTTCGACATCAGATATTTTTCTATTACTTATAATTTAGTGTAATTTATTGAGCTCTCATAAACGAGTTACGATTTTTGTTGTTGTTGTTGAGAGCTTCTAAAACAAAATCTGGGGGCGCCCCTGTTTTGTAAGAAATATTGAGGTTGACATAAACGATGAAGTTGATATAACCTTATATGTTGAAGATGACAGAAACGATATAATCGATGAGCTAGCAAGAAAAAAAAAAAAAGATTAAATTGTTATTTATATCTTATGTATTTTTCGTTAGAAATTAAATATTTATTTATTTATTTTTGCAATAGTTCTTAGTTTAATGTTCTATTTTTTTATGTATTTGAACCAAGTGAGTGCAATGTAAAAATTGATAAATAATTAATGAATGAAATTTCGACTTCAGATACTTTTCTATTACTTGTAGTTTAATATGATTTATTGAGCTCTTACGATTTGATTTGTTGTTGTTGAGCACTCCTAAGACAAAATCCTGCTTTGTAAGAGTACAGTGAACTGATTGTCTTCGATGCTTTTCAACATCCTCAATTACGTTTCAAATTCAAACTCACTATACTTAACATAACTATCCCTAATTTCCAATCCTGTGATTACATAGTCAGTGATTACAATCAAGTGAATGAACCCAATAAAAGAATTGTCCTTTCTTAACTCATTTCGCAATTGTTGCCGAGTGACCGTGAAGCCCACCATGCATAAAATATGACCTAGACCAGCCAGTCTTTGCTCTCCCGGTTTCCTCCTCCTGAGCCAATTAAGGCACATTTTTTCGGGAGCAGGAAATCCCAATTAGCCCTTTCCGAGAACCTCCTCTGCCTTTTTTAATGGACTAGGTTACTTCGCATGCACAATGATGAAACGAACATCCCAACTTTTGTTGTTGTTGTTGGCCTGGTGATTGTGGTGACTGTTGCTGACCACGGAAATCAGTAAGCGTTGGCCTTCATTGGTTTGACATGAAATCAGGTTGAAATCCATTGGCCTTGGTCTTGACTTTTTTTTTACATTTTATGAGGTAAAGTTCGTTGATTAGTTATTCAGCCTTCGAAAATCTTCTAATACTCTATAGAAAGGTTAAGGCCTTGTAACTTAGTGGTTTCAGTTCCTACTAGGGGGACAAAAGAATCTCAGATTTCACCCTAAATGTAAAATGCTGTGGTGTATGTCCGGAAGTTTATACATCTTCCATGGAATGTGTTTTTTATTGATTTTTTTATAATTATACTATAAGAAATCCTAATTACTTCCCTAAACATTCCTTGCCAGGGCTGTGGCCTGCTTTAGACTTGTCACCGACCATGACTACTTACAAGTTACCTGTATAGAATAGGACGGGTTGCTACAGATATCTGCCCACTTTGCGATTATGGCATGCCCATGACTGAAAAGCCTTCAAAAATTCTCTAACATTCTTAATAATTTCTACGAAAAGGTTAAGGTCTTGTAACTTAGTGATTTCAGTTCCCACTAGGGAACAAAAAATTGCAGATTTCACCTTAATTGGTAAAATGCTGTGGGGTATGTTGGGAATTTTATACATCTTCCATGGAATGTGTTTTTTTTATTGACTTATGTCATAATTAAACTATAAGAATTCCCAGTTCTTTGCCTAGGGCTGTGGCCTGCTTTAGACTTGTCACGGGCCATGACTACTTAGTCACCTGTATAGAATAAGACTGGCTGCTACGGATATCTGTCCACTTTGCGACTATGGCGTGCCCATGACTGGGGAGCACCTCATCATATGTCCTACTGTTCTTAACTGCATCCCTTTTTGTGTTACTGTCAATGCTTTTAGTTATTGTTTTTGTCGTTCTTTATTGTATTGTACCGCTCCTCGATCAATGACCAAGAGGTTAGAGAAGGCATGGAATGAAATAATAATAATGATTATACTATGTTTAGTTAAGGTATTTATTTCATCTGGGTGTATATTTATATTCAAAAGGGTGTTGTTTAATTCTTTACATACTATACCAAAGTGATTTTTAAAATAAAAGCTATATCAGTTTCTCTTTGATATGAACTCGTTAGAGTCTACTTAAACCTATCTAGCATCAAGACCACCCATAAAGTTTTTGCCGCCGAATTCAAACCCAAAACATACCATCCTCCCAAGTTTAAAAAAAAAAAAAAAAAAAAAGAGCTTACAAAATAAAAATAAGTTTATACTATTTTCAGAGATAACGTAAATATAGCATACTTTTAAAAATAAACAAAACTAGTACAATAATATACAAATCTAAACTCAAAATAAAACAATCTTCGAGATTTCTTTTCAACAAAAGCATGAATAACTTCTAACGGATGCCGTCTAAACTTTCATATGAAAAATTTCGTTTGTTGTCTGAACATGATGACGTGGTGTAGTCAATCCAAAGTTGTTTTTTTTCTGCATCGATTTCGTTGGCCAAATTTTAGCTTCTAAGATAATACTGCCAAAAGATTCATCGATCTTAATTTTTAAAAAAAAAATTATTGAGCTATTTAATGAATCAATGGCTTGGTAGTTGATAATTTCCAAAAAGTAGCAAAAAAAAACCTTTTTTTTTAATTGAATTTTGACCGAAACGTTTTTCAAAATAAATTTTGTATATTAAGAAAAAAATGACTTAAATTATAAACTTTAAAAAAAAAAAAAAAGGCTACATTTTAAAATCAAATTCGTCCGCAAATTTTTGTGAAACCCAATTTTAGAAAATTATCACGTAAAACCGCTTTAACATTATGATTACCGCTGTGTTGCATTGATTAGCACAGCCGTGTTGTATTGACTAATTTACTTTAAATTACTTAACATCATATTACATCCAAGTTTTAGAGAGGACATACATTTTAAAATCAAATTCTTACGCAAGTTTATGTGAAAACCCATTTTACTAATTTAGAATATTACCATATAAAACCTCTTTAAAATTATGATTGCAGCTGTGCTACATTGACTAACACAGCCGTGTTGTATTGACTAATTTAATTTAATCTACTCGTATTTAATATCACATTACATCCATGTCTTAGAAATCACATTACCGAAATTAATGCATTTCATTTAAATGTTTCTTGCATTCATTTTATAACAAATTCTTTTATTTACTCAGACTGAAGCAAACTAAGAATCAAGAAAAGGCATTTCTTGGAGAAATCGAAACCTTCTGCTCGCAAACGGAAATTAGGATTGAAAGACAACGGATAAGAGAAATTCCTGGAAATGTCCTTAAAATCGGCATCGTTTGTCATCGTTTGGAAGCACAGAGATTCGGCAACCCCCGTCTCCCTCGAACACAAGGATTTATGTCTTTCCAAATGGTTGGGAGATAAGATGGCTATTTATAGCGACATTAGCTTCTTGTTAGTATGAAGGAGGGTCTTACAGTAAGTGGGGCTTTACGTGGGACTGATTACTTGCGCAATGCCCTGTACATACTTTATGATGAAACTTGAACTAAGACTTCAAGAGACAACTTGCGCAACTTGATTTTTTTTCAAATATTATCATGATTAATTAAACTGTAAAGGAACATAGAGGTTAAAATCCATTACAGAAATGTGTTAATTTTAATTCAGATTGAATTGATACTCAATATAATGCTTTAGAATCCAAAGTTAGAAGATAAAATGGCGTTGAATGTACTTATAGCATTTATTAGCAAATTAAAAAAAAAAAAAAAAAAAAAAAAAAAAAAAGGCAAGGATGATTTTTAAAATATAAGAAACATATTTATTTATAATAAATATATTTTATATATAAATATATATGATATTGTCTCTTGCCATTTATATATGTTGTTGTTTCTTATCCTACTTGTCGACAGCAACATCTAGACCAAGTCCATGAACTCGTCTGTTCTCATGGAAGGAAGTCAGAGAGAGGCAGCTTTTGTTGTGATGGAGCACCGTAGGTAGAAGTCTGACTTGGCTCGGTGTCGTTGAAGAAAGAAGGCAATGCTTTTCAGGAGGACATTCAGCTGGAACTATCTCGCATTTTCTTATCATATGAGAGAAAACCGGAAAACTCCCACTAGGTAGTCTGACTGACGAGGTAAGATGCTGAACATCATAAACGCCACCAGAATACCCCGTTTTTTGAAACAGTGTCTACAACTAAGATGCCAGCGGATTGAACCTCAGCCCTAATGTTCATCAGTGACTCACAGGGCTACTGAGCCACGAGTTGGGCAATTTAAACACTGATTAATAATAATAAAATACGAAAGCAGAAATACAATATATTTTTTAAAGATATATCGCTTATTAATAGTAGCATTTATTGTTGTTTCTTATTCCACTTGGTAGACAGCAACATCTAGACCAAGTGCATCCCCTTCCTAACATGTGTTCCTCATGGTAGGAAGGGGAGCAGTTTCTGTTGTGATGGAGCACCCGTCGGTAGATGTCTGACTTCTGACATGGCTCCGTGTCACTGAAGAAGGAGGGAAGTGCCTTCCGGGAGGTCTTTCACTGAGAACTATCCCTCAATTACGTATCGTTTAAGAGAAAATGTTGAAGACTTCCATCAAGTAGTCCGACTCGCGAGTCAAGATACTGAACATCACAAACGCCATCGAGTCTCTTCGTCTTTTGAAGCAGTGCCTACAACAAAGCCGCCAACGGTTTGAACATCAGCCCTAATGCTCACCAGCGGCGAACGTTGTCACTGAGCCACGAGTTGAGCACTTTTATAAATAAGTATACATATTGTAAATGTTAGATTTTTATTTTTTTTTAGCTTAGTGATCTATACAATCTAACATACAATATTTATAAAGCATTGTATTCATCCTCATCATCGTTAGTGGTGCTACAGCTCCCTGATGAGCCAAGGCCGTATATCTGCTGACAGATTTCGAGACATGTTGTCTTTTTACGGGGTAGGGTTGTCAGCCATACACTCAATGTTCTACAGTCATTTTAGATCGGTTAAAAATGGATTCCGGTTTACGGAATGGATAGTGGACAACGGTTTAAAGTGGATTTCGAACCACCACAAACATCCATGGCAACGCCGGAATTCGAACCCGAAATCTGGAACCCGTAGTCGGACCCAGGCCGCTAAGCGTTGTATTACATCAAAAAAATATATTATGTATGCTGATGTTCAACGAGTTCTTTGTTTCCAAAATAGAGGGATCTTGTAATCAACTGTTTAACAGATTTATTAATATATTTTTTTTCCTGATTTGAATAGCTATAAGTCAAATAAATAAATAAACCCGCACAAATTTGGGGCAGTGGAACCCAGAAAATTCTGAACTTGCTTAGCATCATTAAAAAGGCAACACAGATATTAAGTTTAACGGTTAGTTTTATATTATTTATTCATTTTAATGTCCCTCAACTGGCAACATCCGTTTACCTTGAATTCAACTAACGTAATAACATAGCGCCTGTGTTCAGCACGTCAGTACATTTTAAGGCACGTCAACTTCAATGAAACAAAACTCTTTGCGGCCGACTAATGACCGCGGAAGGGGATTGTTGATGTACGAGGCGGAAGAGGATAGTGGTATCTCTTCGTCCCTGAGACAGATTCCCCGAACACACGTCGTTAAATCCCAGTGAAATTTCGTGCGGTTCCACCGCCTCCAAGATTTGGATTTGTGGTTTGTGGATGTATTTCAGGTGGTTGCGGCAGGGCTTTATTTGTGTGTAACTGAAGAAGCGACGCGTGGTTCCCTGGCTTGAGGTTGGCGAACTTCTCGTATTTCTCTATGGGATTGGCGAACTGTTTTCATGAAGATCATTTGAAGTTTATTTTAATTATTACCACTTCTTCTAAAAAGTAAGAAGAATAAAAAAAATTGCGTTTGTGAAATGCCTGTTCAAATGGCGAAATTCAATAAAATTTGGCAAAATGAGGTATAAAAGGATAACAATCGGCTTATTTTCAGTCTTGAACATGCAAAAAAATGGAAATATACCAAAAAACACAGCATTGGAGTTCAATGCGTGATCAGCTTCAAAATGAAGTGCGATCATCCCTTTAAGGCACGGCAGTGATCTACCTTGATGTAATGATGTTTATCAGTTCAGTTGGCAGCAAAACCCATTGCTGTATCAAAGAAGATTCAAGACACTGAAGGGTTGTAGAAGCGGGTTAAGTGCAGCACTACCTAGAGCATTCCAAGCATGCTCAATCAGGTACAGCGGTCTGATGGCTAATTGGCTAGCGCTCTGGCCTTTGGTACCACAGGCTTCAGATTCGAATCCTGGCGGTGGTATGGATGTTTGTGAGTGGTTCGGAATCCACGTTAAACTGTAGGTCCCGGAATAATTAAGTCAAAGTGTGCACAAAAGGACCGTAGAGCGACACGCCAAACCAAACCATTCAGGTACAAGTCCGGTAAACGTGCTGACCAATCCATGTGTACAATATTCTTCTCACAAAGGTAGTTAACCGAGCTCTGTATTGTCTATCTTTATTCTCTTTTAGGATGACGGAAACATCAATTGCACCTGCATAGGGTAGGACAAGGGTGCACCTGCATAGGGTAGGGTTTGTTGCACTCAGCTAACGAGTGTTAGTTGTCAGTAAGAAACCAGTTTATAACTTTTAGGCCCTAGCACAATTTTTATCTTTCACGATTACTGGTGAGCACTGAGCAACAACTAATGACGATACTAGCGCCGCTTGTAGTTTGATCACTGACTCAACAACAAAAAAAGGTTAAAATTATTGTATTATAAAATAGATATTTACGTTTCTGCACATTGATCTATACACTCACTGACCCTATAAATCACCAATTTGTAATGAATAACTTTTGGAATGTTCCTACGAAAGTAATAAAAGATGATGAAGAACGTCTAGCGCGAAGATCTAAAAATCTATCGAAGCAATTGTAGTCTAAAAACTTCACATTTGTATACCGTGGTGGTGAACCCGGGGAAAAATGCGGTGTATTCTTTTTGCTTTCTTTGATAGGTTCTTTATCTTTTGTCTCCAATAGGATTTATCATGCTCAGACCAATTTTTTAGGGATATTTTCAAAGATAAAAAAAAAATATGCATTCAGCAAAGTAAAAAAGTAAGTAAAATAAGTACGCATAAAGCAAAGTTTAGTATAAAAGTAAGTACACGTAGTTAAAGTAACACATATACATACTCACTGGAAAAAATTAGATAGGAAAAAATAATGAATTTGCATGCATGTATTACGTATACAATTACGAAGCATTTAATTTTTAATCATACAATTTTATTTGTAATAATATTAGATTAGAACTAACGTTCTTAGGAAAACAATCAACCAATGTTTGATAAGTTTTAATTTTTGCAGATGGCAATCATTATGAATGTATTAATGACGCATTTTTCAATTAAAAATTTAATTTAGAATATCTTTTATCAAGACAATAACTGTTTAAGATTTATGATCTGATACAAGCCGCAACCACCTTATTCAATTCACGTTCCTTAATCAAAAATCTTCAGCGTTCACTTATCTCATCCTCCCACTCTTTGAAGGAACTTAAATTGCCTCGACATCCCTTTCCCACCATGCGTCCAACAATTACCATTCTGCTGGCATAAATTGGTCCACTCTGGCAGAGGGTGCCATGGAACCTCGACTGAAGCAACCCATTCATTCGCGCACACTCCTTAATCGAATTCGGTTCCCAAATGCTTGCATCCCACTCCTTCGGAGAAACAAAAGACTCCAACCCCACCCACCATCCTCGACCTTGGCCCCACCCACAGCAGAAGAAAAACGGCCCTGACATTACACTGGGAACAGTGACACACATGCTGCGCGTTGGATATCGTCCGCGGCCCTAACAAGGAAGTCGCTTCATCCACTGGCCATTTACAAAGCGCGGTGGGTGCTCTTCCTAAGTGCATGTTACCCACTGGCACAACATTAAGACCAATGTCGCTTCCCGGCATGGGGTTCATGCCATGGGTTGGTAGGGGGTAGAGGAAAGGGTTCGGCTCAGCCTCATTCTGACTCTTGGAGAAAACGCATTGGATAGGAACCAAATAGTAGCATCGATTTAAGAAACAAGTTAGAGGGAGAAAATATTAATAGTTCTTATGAAAGCATCATGCTAGAATGTATAATGCTATTTATTCAACAAGCTAGTTTATCAGTAGCTTATTTTTTACGTGACTGCAATTTTTTTAATCAGAATTCTCACTTGCAACCCTACAATTGTGCTTTCTAGCTATATTGCAAGAGGGCAACGGTTTGACTAGTGGCGTCTCGATATGTTCTATGTTATAGTCTGAATAACGAATAGAACTGGCGGAAATTGTGGGAGGGAATCTTACATCAACGGTCACAAACCTTGATTGGAATTTTCTGGATTTTTCTCAATTACCTCGAAATTCATCCCCTCTGATGGCCTATTGGCTAGCGCTCTGGCTTTTAAGTACCACAGGTTCGAATTCTGGCTGTGGCATGGAAGTTTGTTAATGATTCGAAATCCACTTTAAACTGTAGGTCCCAGTCTAATTAGCCTAAAATGTGCAAAAAAATGACCAAATCAAACCTCCAAACCAAATCAAACCTCCCAGAAGATAATATTTATTTCTATGCCGTTCTAAAAAATTGGAGTCCTGTCTGCAGAATCCTCAGTCGACTTGAAGCTGTATCTTCATTCTTTTTCCATTGGTTGGACTGTTCTAACGTATGTCTTGGACTGATCTAGTATTAGACTTACCACCATCAAAAGAAAGATAGTATTTTTAATTTAGATACTTAAACATATTCGTATTATGTGCTCTTTTTTATACCTATACCTGCAGTGGTTCATGTTGAAATCAATTGTTCGGCTTTTGTCTTGATACTATACAGAAAGGTACCTATAAAATCGTTACAATAAGAAATCAAATTGCCCGCCTCGTAGCAACGTGCGCCACTGGTGAGCATTGAAACTGAGGATCTATCCGCTGGTGGCATTGTTGTAGACACTGTTTCAAAAACGGTGAGATTCAATGGCGTTTGTGATGTTCAACATCTTGCCTCGTGAGTCAGACTACCTGGTGGGGTTTTCCGTGTTTTCTTCAATACGATACTTAAAAAATTACAGGTAGTTCCCACTAAAAGTCCTCCCGGAAGGCACTTACCTCCTTCTTCAAGTCAGATTTCTACCTATGGCTCCCCATCTCAACAGAAGCTGCCTTTTTTCCTTCGTTTATGAGTAGTACTCATGTGATGTCCACCCTGCACTGCACGATACTGAGGAGACACAACAACACTAGTTTATAGTGGTTCGGAATCGACTTTAAACTGTATGTCCCGGTCTAACATGACTGTTAAGCATAGGGCTGACAACTCTACCCCTTAAATAATCAGCGCCACGGAGCTAAGTCAGACTTCTACCAACGGGCGCTCCATCCTAACAGAAGCTGCCCCCTCCCTTTCCCTAATTCGTTGAGAACACACGGGTTCTTTAACTAGATGTTGCTGTCGACCAAGTGGGATAAGAAACAACAAAAATAACATCTAAAGTAGATTTTAAATGTCATCAACCTGCACAAAGAATTAAGATAAATGAAAATTTGTTTTGTGCCTTTAGTCTACGCATTCTTAAATACGGTTTTTTTTAGAGAGAGAGAGAGATTTAAAAACCCTAATCATCTGATATGCAATTTAATCCTCTCTCCTAAAATTGGATGATATATTCTATTTTGGAAACGCAATATTTTCTGAATGTAAATTCTTGAAAGCATTTAATTCTCCCTGTTCTGTTTTTAAACCTTTTTTTTTTTGTTTTTTGTTCTAATGCAGCTGGCAAACACGTAGACAGCTTGGTCTTGCATGCCTTAAGGCAAGCGCTGCACAGACGTACTCATTTTGCATGACCCAGGTGGCGCGTGTAACTTGAAGATAAGCCACGGACGCGGAGTAACAATGCCCCCGCAACGCTCTACGATCCTATTAGGACCGGGACCTACGGTTTAAAGTGGATTCCGAACCACTACAAACATCCAAGGCACCGCCGGGACTCGAACCCTGTGGTACCGAGCGCCAGAGCGCTAGCCACTCGGCCATTCAGGCCCCGTTTTTAAACCTGTAAATAAATAAATTGAATTGAAATTTTAACGTTTAAAATTTGTTAGTTCGATGCATTTGAATGACTGATCAAAATTGCTAAAATATTAGTAATATTTTATTAATTATAGGGAATTATAATGTCTATTAACAGCGATAGTCTTAAAACGAAAGCAATTATATACGTATTGTAGTGTGCAGGTTGGCCAGTCAGAATCTAACGAGGTATGGTTGGGTTGAGATACTTGAAGCACAAGTTGGAGAACTCACAGCTTTATTTATACACCCAAAACACCATGCAAGCACAATTAACGACAGATGATATTTAACACATTTAAAGATATATGATTATAGATTCGTGGAAGGATTTGACTTCTAAGCCGGAAACCCGATATTCAGGTAAGCGCTGGGTGCGCGAAAAATACTTCCTCTCCGGGTGAGAATTTGTTATATTATAGGTATATTTAATTATAGGTATTATAGGTAATATATTAATTATAGGTGCCTAATGTTAGTAATATGGTAAAAAATAAGAGCTTCTAAAAATTTAAAAATGGCACTATGAAAATTTTTTAAAATTCTTAAAATAAAATAAAAGTAAGGTAAAAAAATAAAAAAAATTTAAAATTTAAAAATAAAAAGAATTTAAGTTAAAAATTCGGTACAATTAGGGACCAGTAGGCCAACTAATGCACAGGTTTGCGCTAAATATATTTCATTTCTTGGTGAGAGACTGTAAACTCTAAACGTTTCTCGACAGTAACGCGTGTGTGCGCTGTACTTCCTGTTGGGCGAGAGTCTCGAGGCCGACTAACTATTTCTCCTGAAGCCACAGAGGACGCTCTTGGAGTGCATAGGAGGAAGCACGGTTATAATATCTCTTTTTTATTGATGCACTAGATGATCCACTGAAATTTATCTAAATTTTCCGTGCATTAAAATATTCATATTTCTGAAATCATTTAGGTTCATCAAATTCATTTAGGTTTTTTCTAGAGTTTAATTGTTGTTTCTTGTGATCTGCTCTATTTCAATTTTTTCACTTATATTATTAAAAACAAAACGTAATTTAAATCATTTTTATAGGAAAAATTTTCTTTAAATTTTATTGCATTCCAACCCAAATAATTCTTATGGATGATTGAACAACAACAACATCCTTTATTGCCAGATTTGCTGTCTCTCCTAAATATAAATAATACCCATTAAAAAAAACCACAAATAAAATTTTTTAAAAATTCTTAACGTTTCACATGAAATGCTAAAAAAAAAAGTCCGTGAAAATCTATATATTTAAAAAAAAAATAAAATAACCCAATTACTGTATAGAGCAGAAGAAATTACTCAGGCATCATCGCTTTAACGACCAAAATCAAACCAATTATCTTTTAAAATATCCCGTCTAGTCGAGAAATAAAATCTCCGGTAGAAAGCCAATTTAATAATACCTTTTGCAAAAAGAAGAAAATTGAAAAGTGAATGGGCTGGTTACGTCGAGTTCTATTATGTTAAGACGAAAACCAAAAAGTCGGGAAACTTTATACGAGTTTGGAATTTCGCAAGATCGTTTGTTGCATGAGATCAGGAAACCCCCTACCTTCCCCCTACACCCACCAATTCCACTGTCCTTAATCTCTACCTGGATAACTATCTCGAATATAATCTGTTTTTGTGGTCTGGTGTTGTGTTGCGGCGATAAATTTTTTTGTGTTTTTCGTCGTTAAGAGTTCTTTTTCATTTCCTGTTTTTAAACAGGATCTCACTACACTGTGATTTGGACTGTCTGTTAATACTGTTACGAAATCCACCACAGAATTCAAAGGTTATTTAATTCAAATGGTTTTTATGTACTTATTTTTTTAAATGGTAATGATACAACAAAAGTAACAAATTGTTTATTATGATACTCAAATGGTAATTCAAGCATTATTTTGACATTTTATTAGTTTTATTTTATTATTTATTATATTAATATTTATTTCATTATTATTATTTTATTAATTTTATTATTATTATGTTTATTTTATTATTATTTTGACAAACATTATTTTGGAAAATTCATAGCAAACATGGACGCAAACGATATAGCCATTAATTTATTATTATTTTTTATTTCATTGTTTATTATTATCATTTTATTAATTTTTTATTATATTTATTATTATTTTGACAAGCATTATTTTTGAAAATTCTTAGTAAACATGCAAGCAAACGATATAGTCATTTATTTTTTTATTTATTTGTTATATTAATATTTATTTTGTTATTGTTATTATTTTATTATTATTTTGACAAACATTATTTTTGAAATTTCACAACAAACATGCACGCAAACGTATTCCATTTAGTATTCCATAACTTATTTAATCATTGTTATAAATAATGTATATAGGTTATAATTTTAATTTTTATTAATTAAAATTTTAGATTACATACTATCAAAAAAAATTAGATTAAAAAAAAATTCCATACTATTATATTTTTTTTCTTTCGAAAGCAGTTTTGCGCTACGTATAAATAAACGGCATTTCTAACAAACAATCGATTCCTTCAATCTGTTAAACCGGATGTTTACCATTTCACGCTATTCGTGGTTGGACTATATATGTTTTAATTCAGATTCAAATCTCGAGCTCAAAATCAGCCATGGAAAGATTTCCTATCTAAATCGATCAGCATTTGGAAAATTAAAATACGATTGAAATTACTCAGAAATTTGCATTATACTGAGCAATAACCAATTGAATATTTTAAAATGGTAATCATATTTTTCATTTGGTAAGTGTCCCATTTAACTTCGATATTCGCTATCTTAATTCTTAAACATTATAATGAAATGAGATTACATTTGGCCGAATATTACGATAGCCTAACAAATTCCTTATTTTGATAAAAATTCTGGTAATTATTAACTTTACATAAGTTGCATTTTTGTTTTCTTTAAAATAAGTGAAAAACATCTTTTAAAAAAACTGTTGATTCTGGTAGATTTAGAAAGAAATAAATATATAATTTCAAAAGAAGAAATAAATATCATGGAGGAAAAAAAAAAAAAAAAAAAGAAAGAAATATATAATTTCTATAAGAATCCTAAGAACCTTTGTATGCCAATTTTTATATATATATATATATCTATATATACATATATATATACATATATGTGTGTGTGTGTGTGTGCGTGTGTGTATGTGTGCGCGCGTGTGTATGTGTGTGTGCATATAAATGTGTGTAAGGGCCTGGTGGTCAAGTGGCTAGTGTTTTGGCCCTCGATACTACAGGTACACGAGTTCCGGAGGTGCCATGGATGTTTGTAGTGGTTCGGAGTCCACTTTAGGATTCGCCCCCCCCTGTAGGTCCCGGTCTAATAGGATCGTAGAGCGTTAGGGGGAATGTTACTCGCGTCCGTAGCACACCTTCAAGCCCCCTGGGTAGTGCTAAACAAGTAACAGCGGTGCAGTCCTTGCTTATGGCATAAAGATAACTGTCTCTGTATTGCCAGCTGCATTAGAAATATAGGTATATATATATAGTATATAATCCATTGAACGTGCTGAAATGTGATGGCGTAATGCAACAATCCTAATGACATGATTTTTTTTTATTCATTACTGTCACCATCTGCCTAAATGTCTATGCTACATCAGCTATGTCTATCACCCTCTAATGTTACCTAATGGTAACAGGTAAAAAATTTCACCAATATATTTTATAGACTTGTAGAAGTATTTTTGACAGAAAGAAACTAAAAAGAATCTTTTTACTGGATAAATCAAAAGTAAAGTACAGAGGGCCTCATTCATATTTATACCCCAAAATTTCATTTTTCATAAATAATCCAGTAACTAATCATCATCCGGGTGTCAAGAGGGCCAAGCTATAAATCTGCCACTGGGAATGACGCAATGCGTGAGTCATCGGGAAGAGTTTAGATGTACTCCGCCTGCCAGCAAAGTGTCCACCTGTTTCGAAAGAAGGCGGAAGCCAGACCACCGCTTGCATTCCAGAGGATTTCACCAGCCCCAAGTATGTGCGGTCACCAAACAAACCATTTCCGGATTAGAGCCATCTCTACCTGCCCCCAGATAACTCTTTGCGGGAAAAGAAAGTGCTGTCTGTCGCCTAGCCCATTAAGTGGGCCAACAGATCATCCATAGAGATGGGCGAGATTAGGGATAT
Source organism: Caerostris darwini (assembly GCA_021605075.1). Taxonomy (NCBI): domain Eukaryota; kingdom Metazoa; phylum Arthropoda; class Arachnida; order Araneae; family Araneidae; genus Caerostris; species Caerostris darwini. The sequence goes on along the minus strand of BPLQ01006457.1, from coordinate 98,437 downwards.
CTGGTGGTCAAAACTTAGATTCTGGAGCATCTGTCTGCAAACAAGAGGATATCTTGGTGGAATTTCAAAAATGGCACCAAGTTATGCGCTCTTTTTTTTTTTTTTTTTTTTTTTGTAATTTGGTTTGAAGCTCAATGTATAAATTGAGTAATTGGGTGTTATTCAAAATAAATGCTTCATTTATGTCTGGATGATTAAAAAATTAAGGGGCATCTATAGGGAAAAAAAATTCTTCGTTTTTATTCAGTATTGAATTCAATATTTTGCTACTTTTCAAAAATTAATTGCTTCATTTTTAAGGATAGGAACAAACATGATAAGATTATTACACAACAAAAATTATTCTTGTGTACGATGAAAAACATTATATATAGTTTATTTTATTTCAAATTACCATTACTTCTACATCCACACCACTGTGCCTAGATCTGAGTTGCCCCTTTACAGTTTGGGAATGATGTGGGTGAAAAGAAGTCTGATTGGGCTCTATAACGCCCTACGGCTTAAAGTGTGTACTTATTCTATGAACGATTCAAAATGTAATGCAAAAAATATATATATAAAAAATATTTTGCGCAAACAAAAATTATTCCTGTTTACTTAGTTTGTGAACGATGCTAAACATTATAGATAACAATTGAAAGCAAAAAAATTAAAACGTTTATTTTATTTCAAATTAATGATATTAAAAATGTCGATCCAACTAGATGCAAAAAATAAATGAAAATTATGCGTAAAAATATTATATTAATAGTATATATTTTATATACGGGTATATTAGTTTCACGAAGTTTAAGAATGATTTCCTGAGAATTTTACGAAGAAATATTCTCAGGATATTAAAATGAATGTTATTTAGGACCATAAAACGACCTATAGTATTGCACTATACTGAGTTGGAACAGAAAAAGATAACGACATTTATACAAATAAATATTGTAGCGTGCAAGTTGGCCAACCAGATTGTAAATGGGTGTGGTTGGGTTGAGATACTTGAGGCCCAGGTTGGAGAACTCACAGCTTTATTAACACATGCAGAAACGCCACACATGTATAATTAAAGACATACAATATTTAACACCTTTAAAGACACGAATGTGTAATCGATTCATACACCCACGAATGTGTAATCAATTTATACATACACGAATGTATAATAAATTTATAAGTGAAGTCGATAAATTTTTTACAAAATCATTTCACCTTAAGTATTAATTTTTTTATTATTATTATAGTTTATTTTATGGTTCCAGATAGCTCTGGAAGGGCCAGAAGACCGAGTGACTAGCGCTCTGGCGCTCTATGCTACAGGTCTCGGGCTGGAGTCCCGGAGGGGCCATCGATTCTTGTAGTGATTCGGAATTCAGTTTCAACCGTAGTTCCCGGTCTAATATAACTGTAGAGCGTTGGGAGTAGGGCTGACAACCCTACCCTGTAAAAAGAAAAACATCTCCTGTTTCAGAATCTGCCAGTAGGCAGACGGCTTTGGCCCATCAAGGGGCTGTTGCGTCAATGAAGATTTATAGATAATACTACACTTTAGTACCAATGAAGTTACAATGAAAATAAAATATTTATTCTTAATACATTGTCTACAGACACAATTATATAAGATATTAATTTTGTTAAAAATACGTAGATTGGTTTGGTTTGATTTGTAGCTCTACTGTCATTTTGCGCACACTTTAGGTTAATTAGACAAGGACCTACAGTTTAACGTGAATTCTGAACCCCTCATCAAACATCCGTGCCACCGCCAGGATTCGAACTTGATGCCTGCAATACCAAAGGCCAAAGAGCTAGCCAATTGGTAAAAATATAGAAAGCAATTATGAGATAGAAGTTAATTTTTTTTTTTTTTTTTTTCCTTAATTTTTAACAAGCAAGCAACTAAGCAACAAAAATTACTCCTGTTTACTTATTATGTGGACGATGCAAAACATTATAAATAACATTTGAAAGGGAAAAAAAATAGAAGCATTTATTTTATTTCAAATTACTACTAAAAAAAAATGTCGATCTAATTAGATGTAAAATATAAATGAAAATGCGTAAAAAAAATATTGTATTTATAATATTTCCAATGGCAGATTATGAACAGTTACAACAAAAAAAGAACAACCAAAAAAAAAACATACAACAACAACAAAAAAATAATACAACAAATACAACAAAAGGAGCAGAGAAATAGAGTTCTATATTTATAATATATATATAATATTATATATATATTAATTTGATAGAGAACAATTTTACGAAGAAATATTCTCAAGATATTAAAATGCATGTTATTTCGACCTATAAAAATACCTTTATCCATTTTTCCCAGAGGTTTCTATAAAATCTTGTCCGCCATTTTCCGAACAATTACTTAATGAATGGAAGAACCCTATTTGATCATGTGACTCAACTAAGTGCAGAGGAGGAAACGACTGTCAACAATAAAATTCATTGCCACGAAAAAAGTAGTAACAAATCCAACTCAATAAAGGTAAAAATCCATTCTTGTTTTTAATGGAAGGAATATATTTTTTTATTTTATTTAATGGACTGTTTCTTTAAGTTACTTTACATCAGTTTGAGGTTTTTAGGTCATTGCCAGCGGAATAAAACAAATGTGAATTCTAAAACCGTCTTCCGTTATCTGCAAATGGAGAAACCGGAAATTTCTTTTTCCTAATGGATTTTCCTTCGCTCGCCGTTGCCTATCCGGGATTTTCTATTTATTAATTTTTTTTTCTATCCTTCGTGGCATGGAAAATCTGGCAACAAGAGGTTATTTTTCTCTCTGTGACTTATCACATTTTTTTTTATTTAATTTGCTTCTTTACCTTATTTAATTCAATGATTTTCCTTGACGATGACATATTGCATAATGATTCTTTAGAACACAGTATGTTCTTTACAATTTTTTTACTTTCTTTTGCTTAAATTATAATAAATTCAATTATTTCATCTTGTATTTAATTGCAACTTAATGGAAAGTTGTTATATATAGATAGATAGATATAGATGTAGATATAGATATTTCCCCTTTTATCATTGCTTTAATTATTTTTTCGTTTTAATTTTTATTATACTATAAAAATTTGCCCTTCAGTCTTTTTATTTGTACCGAAATCTTGTAACTGGAATTGTGAACGGAATATAAAAATAACACTGATTTTGTTCTAGAAAATTCATAGACTAAATTAATATTTTGTAACGTCTCGGCCTATACTGGACCTATAACGGTTTCAAGAAGAGGGCCACTTTCAGGTTCATGGGAACATTCTAATTTTTATTTACAAACATTATATATAGATACATACGGAACTCTAGTTATTACAATTTATTATTTACAAAAAAAATGAAAAATAAAGAATTAAAATTGATTCGCAAATTCAGTTCATTACAAGGAAGGAGATTTTCAGAGTTCTCAAGTCTACGTCGAATCTAATTGTCTAGTCTGCGGCAGACCTTAATTATTCCACGGCGTGATACACGAAATCACAAGGGGCTTGTAAACTTTGTAAACAGACTGAATTCCCGGCCTGTTCAATCCTTTTTAGAAGAACAGAAAAACAACACTTCTGTGTGACTAGTCACAGAGTTCACTTCTTTTTCTACACTTTTTTTTCTTCTTGTCGCAGAACTCTCTTTTATTTATTTATTTATTTATTTATTTATTTTTTGTATTCCCTTTAAAAAAACCCGCCAAGAGGGTGGAGGGGGGAATCATTCAAAAAAAGAGGAGACTCTATGACGTTTGGGATGTTCAGCATCTTGCCTCGTGAGTCGGAATGCCAGGTGGGAGATTTCCAATTTTCACCCATACGATACGCAAACGTTGGGAGGTTCCATCTAAAAGCTCTGCTGGAAGGCACTACCCTCATTCTTCAGCGTCATGGAACCAAGTCAGACTTCTACCTACGGGTGCTCCAACACAACAGAAGCTACTCCGCGCCGCCCTCCTTTCCCTCCTTCCATGGGACTACACGGGTTCTTGAACGTGGTCTAGATATTGCTACCTGCTAAGTGGGATAAGAAAGAGAAGTTTTAATTTCTGAAATAAGAAATATCTATGGAAAAAAAAATGGGAACTGCAATTTGTTATGAAAATAAAATTAAAAATTTCATTGGACTTTTAATATTTTTACTTGCGGTTTTATGTAAGGCATTTTTAAGAGAGTGGCAGGAAAAGCCAGCTTTAAAAACTCGAAGAAATGAAGTTACAGATAGAATAAGCACTTCTCTCTCTCTCTCTCTCTGATTTTTTCTGATTTTCTGTTTTTAAATCTTCATTAATATTTTTTCGGACAAAATTTACATATTTTATTAAATGTATTAATTTTTTTAAATGTAGTATGTCATATCTATTGAAACAGGGAAACACCATGTCATGCTTCCTAAAAAGACAAAATGTATTGATTGCTTAAAAGTTTGTTTAGAAGAGAGATGAATTTCATTAGAAGTTGAAGTCCCATCTTCATGAGGAGTCCTCATCTTCATAAACCGGTCCTCTCATCCTGAAGATCCACTGGAATTTTTGCATGTGGGTCAGGGACGGGATGGACGACTCCTCGGAAGACAGCTCTCGCTTGCCCTCCCCCGTGAAACTTCGATCTTGTTTTTATTGTTTCAAGGTTTTTCTAAGCCTGGGAAGGGGGAAGGAAAAAAAAAATTGGAAACTTTTTCCTAAACACTTTGCAGTAACATTGAAGCCGAAATTTCATATTCTGCATGTGAAAATTAAAAATATTTTAACAAGCTTCAAAAATTATGCAGTGAAATTTCTGAGAAACACGTAAGAATCCTTACTAATGAAAATTTAGAATGTATAACTTTTTAAAATTATTGTAAAACCCCGCTTAACCTGGGAGGATACATTTAAAAAAAAAACTCCCTCTCTAAATTTTCATATTTTTGGGGTGCTTCATCCTTAATCTTGCCAGAGTATTAGCCGTTTTCCTGTCGAAATTTAATTCTGCAATTTGGTATTCAGTTTTAATCTTAGAAGTAATCATAAGCTTATATTTGTAGTAGTAGTCATATGAGACCTGGATCTATGTTTTAAAGGGATTCGAACCACTACAAACATCCATGGTCATCGCCGGTCTCGACCCTAAAACCTGTGTTACCGAGTGCCAAAGCGCAATCTTCAATGCCCTGCACACTTATATTATGTGACCCTGTTTTATTATCTTCCTTGACAAATTCTTCGTCATCAACAATGGATTCTCTTGTGCCAATATCATTTGCTTCGCTCTGACCAAACAATTTTTCATACGCCTTTCAAATTATTTCTTGATTACCTCAGTCCAGGAAAATTTATTGTTTCTTATAGAATCCAACTATAGTTTTCCCAAAATTTCCTAATGGATTGTTTCTATACTCCGTTTTTTCAATCAGTTGTCGGAATGTCCGTTGCAGATAATAACTTTAAAATTTGAAATTTCAGGGGAATCCCAATATTACCCCGTACTACTGAAACAACATTAAGCGAAGCAGCATTAAGCGGGGTTTTGCTGTAATTGTAAGATGTGCTAGATATGAATTCATGGGTGACTAATTGATATTACTTTTCTCGTGACCTGCATGAGTGAGTGAAAATAAAGACAATGTGTTTATAAGTTCTGAAGGATGACATTTATGAAAATTATGGTACTTCTTTCGTCAGATTGTATTAAATAAAGTAAGGTCGTATCTTTTCATAGTGCCAAATCTTTAAATATATATTTTAATACAGCAATACTTGTTGGATTTTTTTTATTCTGTAAAGTCCACATTACGGTCACGAAATAAATGTTATTGGTATGTATAAAAAAATAAGGTACTTTAAAACCGAAACCCGTGGCACCGAGCGCCAGAGTGCTAGTCACAAAAATTAAACACAAAGTTAAATTTATATAGGTACATACATATATGGTGATTTCAAAAGATGAATAAAGGTTACATTTTTTGTTATTATAAATATATATATATATATATATATATATTATAAAATTATACAATAAGAAATTATTTTATAGAAGTACAAATGTACTGAAAAAGACAAATCTCAAATTGTATATCTTTTTTATAAAATGCCAACCTGGTATAATGGAAAAAAAAAAAAAATGAGAAATGACAAATGAGAAATGAAGGCAATACACGAAAGAGATTATATTCGGTCAAAATAACAAGAACTCGATCCCGAAATAGAATCCAAATTTGACAAATCTCAGATTGCGTTAAAAAAAGATTCTTCTCTGATGATTAAATAAAAAAATGGAAGATAATAGCCAAGAACAGAACTTTCAGAAAAGATTCAAAGAACAAAATTCAACAAAGCCATTCGTTTCTGATTACGAGGCATGTTCGTTGCCAATACATACTTTTCATTCAGAAACTATGTTTTATAAAACTAATTTATGTTTTTTTTTTTTTTGTTGTTGCTAAGCAAATAAGTCTTCCTTATTTTCAACATTCAAAAGATTTCAAACAAACTTAATTTAAAATCCATTAAATAAAGAGGTCATTGCTCTTAATTTCTTTTCAAGGCAATAGGCAATAGAAAAGTTAGTATTAATGATTTTATTACTAAATGAATTATGATTTATAAATAAGGATGAAAAGATTAATGATTTTTGCCATAAAAAAAAATGTATTTTATTTATTTATTTATTTTTGGGGGAAGGGGAAGGGGGAGATGAATCTAATAGTCCTAGAACATTTTGCTTTCAATATTGCATTATTTGAATCTTCATTGTAAAATTTTATATGATAAAATAAAAAAAAAAAAAAAAAAAAAAAAAAAAAAATAAAAAAAAAAAAAAAAGATATCATAATCGTAATCTTATTTCCAATTCGCCAAAAAACTGAGAGGAAAATGCTACAGATTATTTTAATATTAGAACTTATATTAAATTATTTTTTAGTATGATATATTTTAATCTCTTTTGTCTGAATTGTAATTAGTTCACGAAGTTGAAAATTCAATGGATCTTAATGCTTGTACATCAGCATATTTTTTTTGTTCTAATGCAGCTGGCAGATACTTACAGTTGTCTTCGAAACCTTATGGCAAGCGCTGCACCGACGTTACTCAATTAGCACTAACCAGGAGGTGCGTGTAGTTTGAAGAAAAGCTACGAACGCGGAGTAACATTACCCCCGCAAAGCTCTACGATCATGTTAGACCGGGACCTACGGCTTAAAGTGGATTCCAAACCACTACAAACCTCCATGGCACCGCCGGGACTCGAATCCGAAACCTGTGGTACCGAGCGCCAGACAATCAGGCCATCAAGCCCCGTATACAAGCATATAAGCTGGTATAAATACCAGCTATCAACTTCATCAGAAAAGACTTATCAGCATACTAACTTTTTCTTTCTTCAAAATGGTCGAATGTAACATCTTGCATCTGTTTATATTAAAATCAAGCAATGACAATTATGATGATTGAAAATATGGCATCAATCTGTAGAGAAGTCAACTAGTTAACTAATGGCAACATCAGCAAGCAAGAAGGTTCAGTTTGGAATCCTCTGACAGCAGGCATTGTAGTCACCGCTTTCATACTCGGTGACATTTGTGACACAATATGTAAGCATCTCATATTGGCAATCAGACTGGATGCTGGAAGTTTTTTCCTTTAACAGAGGTCATGGATGACGTTCACGACATATGTAAGTAGAACCTAAGTTATTTTGGTGACTCTTTATTGTATAAAAGAAAACAAAAATTAAAAAAATTTGAAAAATTTAGCAAATCGTAAAATGCCAATATTCGTCATCGTCTACCTTCATTTTTTTAAATGTTGCTTTTAACAAACGATATAACTTAGAAAACATAAAAATATCCCAAAATTTCGACAAAGAAAGCCTTTCTTCTTATATACGAAAATTCAATAAAAATCAGTAGTTTAGGAAAATATCAATATTGTATGTATATATTTTACACATATTTTGGGGGTTTCGTTTTTCGTTTTATATAGATTCGTGGGAGGACTCCGATTCTAAGCTGAATACCCGATTCTCAACTACATGCAGGTTGCGCGAATTGCATTTCCTCTCCGGATGAGTCTGTAGGCCAACTGACCATTTCTCTTGTACACCACATGGGGCGCTGTTGCCAGTGCATGGTTACAATATATATTTAAACCAAAAATATGTACAAACAGCGCTATGTTTTACAGATTAGGAAGGTCTTTTTTTACATCTATTTACATCTTTATTTTTATTACATTATATTACATTTATATTAGGAAGGTCTTTATTTACAATGGACTATAAGCATTATATCCATCCTATTTACCAGCATATCAATACATAAATTCTTATTTAAAGGAATCGTAGCTTATTTCTCCAAATCATTTGTTTATTGCGTTCCGAATTTTTTTCTGTGTATATTTCTTTATTTCATTCTCTGGCATTTGTTACGACAGACTTCAGGTTTGAAACCTGGCGGTAGCATGGATGTTTGTGAATGGTTAGGAATCCACTTTAAACTGTAGGTGCCGGTATGTTTAGCCCAAAGTGTACAGAAAATGACCGTAGAGCGGCAAACCAAATCATTTTTGATTTGATTTCTCCAGCAGAAAAGCGGCCTGACGGCCAATAGGCTAGCTTTCTGGCGTTTAATACCATAGGTTTCAGATTCCAATCCTGACAGTGGCATAGATGTTTGTTAATGGATTGAAATCCACGGTAAACTGTAGATCCCGGTCTAATTAGCCTAAAATGTACAAAAGTAATTACCACAGATTGACAAGCCACACCCAAACTCAATCTGTACTTGTTCCAGACAACAAACACCTCTTCGAATTCTCCAACAGCTCTTTTTTTCTTCAAATTTGATTCAGCATGGAGGGAGTGCAACAAATTCTCTATTTTTTATAATTTGTACACCAAAAACTCGATCGTCAGTGCAGTAAAAGCAGCTCAATGAAGTTTTGCATTTAAGTTACTTATAGAATGAATTATATATAACAAATGTATTCATTGTAAGATAATAAAAATTTTCTGATACAAATATTTACGTGGCGGGCCTGAATGGCCTAGTGTCTAGCGCCCTGGCACTCGGTACCACAGGTTTCGGGTTCGAGTAACGGAGGGGCCATGGAAGTTTGTAGTGGTTTGGAATCCCCTTTAAACCGTAGGTCCCGGTCTAACTGGATCGTAGAGCGATGCGGAGGTATTGTTACTCAGCGCCATAGCTTATCGTCAAGCCACACACACCTCGTGGGCAGTGCTAAGTGAGTAACGTCGGTGCAGCGTTTGCCTTAAGGCACCAAAGACAATTGTCTAAGAGTTTGCCAGCTGCATTAGAACAAAAAAAAATATATATATTTACGTGATAGCAAATTTAGGAGTATGATCCAAATTACAACAGTCCATCAGCCCATCCATCACAGAGATGGAACCACCCCTCCAGAAGTGACGCGTCCTTCCCGCCGAGAATGTCCAGAAATAGTCCGAGAAGGTGACCTTCCAGTCCTGGGAGGAAGCAAGGGCAACCCGATCCTTGGCCGGACATCTGCTGCATCTCGGGGCTGGGAAGATTCTGCTCATTAAGGACCGACCGGATTCCCGCTCTTCCGGATAGACACTTGATACCCTCATTACATAAACAGCGACTTCTTTCTTTTTTTACTGTCCAGCGTCATCTGCATATTTGGATCCATCTCATACCAGAACTCTCTTTTTTTTTTCTTGTCGAAGAGCATACGTGTGGCATATGGGACCTTGGGACAATCACGCTTTCAACTCATGGGATATTTTTTTGTTGTTGTTGTTATTATTCGGTGTTCGGCTTTGATTTATGAAGTGATTGTTTAAGAAGTTATGTTGAGATGGGTGGAGGCGAATAAAAGTTATTCGTTAATGAGAAGGTTTAAAAAAGAATGCACGACATTCAATACACCATTAGTTTATTTACCATTTTTTTCTAGCATTAAATAACACCAGAATGTAAAAGATGAAGGATCAAGGTTTAATTTATCTTCAAATTCTAAATATTTACTATACAGTTGTTTTAAAAATACATTCATGCTGATAAGTTAAGGTATTATTTCGTTTCTGAAATCAATTCAAATTTTAAACAAACTTTTTTTCGTTAAATACCAGGATCTTGTCTGTTAAATGACTGATATGCCATAACTGTTAAACGTATATTTATTCAGAGAGCACCAAGTTCTATACTACACCCTTTAGAAGCAAAGGACGAATAATGCTTTCCGACATATCTTTCAAATGCAATTCCTTCTCTCCCCCCTCCCCTTCCCAAATTAAAAAAAAAACTCAACCCAAGTTGTCAGCGTGAGACAGGCTTCGCTTTCCAATTATATGGCGACCTGATGGCCAATTGGATACGCTCTTGTTTTGGTACCATACATTTCATTTTTGTTTTGGTACCAGGTTTGAATCCTGGTGATGTCATGGAAGTTTGTGAAGGGTTCGAAATCCACTTTAAATTGTAGGTCCCGGTCTAATTAGCTTAAAGTGTGCACAAAATGGCCGTAGAGCGACACACCAAACCAGATTCTTGTATATAACCGAACAACCCACTTGCAGGCAATGATTTGTAGGTTTGGTTTGGTGTGACGCTCTACGGTCATGTTAAGGTCATATGGCAGAAAACCAGAAACTTCCAACTTCTATAAATGTTAAACGCTTTACACACGTTGGGCAGTTACACCATCGGGTCCCTCGTCTTTGAAAACACTGACTACAAGGAACACCACAGGCAAATTCCAACTTCAGCAGTTCTATCCGCTAGCTTCGCATCTAATGAATAGGGCACAACCTGGTTTGAGTTTTTTGAATTGGGAGGGGTTGGGAGTTAAATTTGAAAGATATGTCGGAAAGCATTATTCTTTCTTCGCTTCTAAAGGGTGTAGTATAGAACTTGGTGCTCTCTGAATAAATATACGTTTAACAGTTACGGCATATCAGTAATTTAACAGCCAAAATCCGTGCATTTACCGAAAAAAAAAGTTTGTTTAAAATTTGAAATGATTAGAGTCCTGATAGCCAAATGGCTAGTGCTCTGGCGCTCGGCGCCAGAGGTTTCGGGTTTGAATCCCGACTATGTCATGAATGTTTGTAGTGGCTCGGAATCCACTTTAAACCGTAGATCCCGGTCTAATAGGATAGTAGATAGTTATGGGGGTAGTGTTATTCGCGTCCTCAGCATATCTTCAAGCTACACGTGCCCCCTGGGTAGTGCTAAATAAGTAACAGCGATGCAGCCCGTGCTGATGGCATAAATAGTAACTGTCTCTGTATTGCCAGCTGTATTAGAACAACAATTTGAATTGATTTCAGAAGCAAAATATTACAGCAACTTTTCAGCGTGAATGCATTTTAAAACTTAATTGTAACAGTGACCAGATAGAATATATTACCTTTGGGACGAGTGTGAAAATTTGAATTAAATTTAGTTTTGAATGAGACAATTGAGTGTGAGAAACAATGTTTTAGTATCTACAATCTCATTATTATCTACAAAAATTATTTTTGCATTTTTAAATTGTGATTTGTAAACGTTTAAATTCTTATAAAAAATCTTATCTTTAAAACAAATTTCCATTTTTTTTTGTTTTTGTTTATAATTAAAAAGAATATTCCACAATTTTCACAGCTTGTACGATGCTGTAACAGCTCTGGTTAGGGATGCGGCTTCACTGCTTTGACCCAAATCACTTTGCAAATGCTTTAAATCAACAGCCTCTTATCAGTTATGCAAACAGTTAAAGAGATGTTAAATCATTCGGCTCTTAACCTTGAGTTTGGGCTGTGACTCTCTCCTTGAACCCATCTCCCAGAGATCAGCTCATCAGGAATTCAAAAAAGAACAACCAATTAAGGCGTGAATAATTTGACGCAAATTAAAATAAAAAGACATTCGGAATTTAAGCATTTTTATTTTTTATTTTAGTCCTACTCATTTATTTCATTCAAAGAAAAGTAATTTTTGATAACTTTTGGATGTTCGGTGTTGATAATTTATATCTAATTTTGGTTTTTCATTATATTAATACAAAGCCTGTTATATAAAAGACTGCCGTTCAGGAAGTCTTGTGCATCTAATTTGAATTAAAGGTTCATAACGTTAGAAAGAGTTGTCGGGACTTCAACGAAGATTAGATTTCTTGGTGCACTATAACTTTATGTTTTTTAAACATTAGTGCCTCTCGTATTCCACTAGTGGATGGAAAGGCAAAATCCACCGATGGTCGATTATGTCTTTCTGGAAGGTTTAAAATTTGCGTGCCGTAAGCGAGAAAGGCTGAAAAATTCTCATGAAAAAAATAAACTATTGATGCAAGTGGACCATGTAGCACTATGCACTATGCACCATGCACTATGCAATGCACAAACCCATGGTGAAATCAGACACCATATCATTCTCTAAACCCTTCACAATCCACCGATGCAAATTTTTATTTGCACATGCATCGTAGCTATTCTCAGCATACGCTCATGGACTTTCGGTTCAGAATCACTTGCCAGGTGTCAAAACAAGCTCTGTCTTATATAGTATTATATAGGATATCTACACTTAGTCGCAAAAGTAAGTATGCAGAGTGTATGTGATGATGTCCTATGAAAAAAACAGACCTACAATATTAGAGTTTTCAAATTAACGATTTATTTCGATTACAGCAAAATCGAGCTTAATAACAAAATGAAAATTAATTAAAAAATACAAATATTTAATTAGCAAGATGAGCTTAACTTAAAATAGGATGTAATTTACATCATAAAAGTAAGTATGCAAACAAAACCAAAGACATTAATATTGCAAATTTTACAATTTTTCAAAAAAATTAGTAATTTGTTGGATAGCCTTTGGCCTTTATAACAGCTCTCAATCTAGATGGCACTGATTTTACTAAATTTTGAGTGACAGAAGATGATATTTTCTGCCACTCCTCCAAAAGGGCTTTTCTTAGATCATTCTTAGTTTTGATCTCTTGCTTTCTAATTTGGCGATCGAGATAATCCCACAAGTGTTCAATGGGATTAAGATCAGGTGACTGCGGTTGGGTTTTAGCTGTTTTCGCACGTGATATAGCAGCCATTCCCGAACAACCCGAGCAGCATGGTTGGGATCATTATCTTGTTGGAAAGTGAAGGATCCATCGAGTCCCAATTTAGAAGCACTTTGGCTTAGATTATTCTTTAAAATATTCAAATAGCTATATTGATTCATTATTCCGTCGATTATAACTAAATTTCCTACTCCAGTTGCTGCCATGCAACCCCAAACCATAATCAAACCCCCACCCTGTTTTACAGTTCATCTCATGTTCTTTGGTTCTAGAGCTGCATTTGCTTTCCTCCAAACTTTTTGGTGTCCATCTGACCCGTGGATGTTGAATTTACTTCCACCCGAAAAAATCACGGAATTCCAAAAATTTGTGTCCTGCTTTACATTTTCTTTTGCAAAATCTATTCTCTTTTTGCTATTCACTTTGCTAACAAATGGTTTTCTTCGCATATTTCGACCATGGTATTCTGCTTTCCGTAACACATGGCGAATTGTTTCAAGATTGCATGATTTCGCAAAATTGTTTTTCACATCAGTTGTCAATTTTGGTGCGTTAATCGTCGGATTTTTTTTTCACATTTCCAACAATAATTCGCCTTTCTCGATCCGTCAAAATGGGCGGTTGTCCTGCTCTTGGCTTGTTTAGAGTATTTCCCTCAGCCTGGAACTTTTCTATGATTTTTTGCACTGTTGCAGGATTTTTGCCTATGATTTTAGCGATTTGTCTTTGGAACTTGCTTTCCTTATAGAGCTTTATTATTGCATCCTTTAGATCTCTTGATAATTCTTTTCCACGTGGAGCCAGTGATGAATTGTTGATGTACTTAAAGCTAAAACTTACAAGCTTTGTAGCAGAACTGCTAAACTTATCAAAAGAAATACGAAAAATCACTCGAGAAGTTTCATTCAGCCTATTTAAAAGTCAAAAATTCAGAGTGCATACATACTTTTGTGATTTAAATTTCTACTGGTAGTAAACAAAATTACTCTTAAAGTTTTTTAAAATACAATGATTTGGTTTATTTTTCGTTACTTTATGACTTGAATCAGAAGCTATAAACAACACTCTCCAAAATAATATTTTTCTTATATTTATTTGAGAACTAGAGCTTTTTCACTTAAGCTATGAGATGCATACTTACTTTTGTGACTAAGTGTATATATTATGCCTTATATAGTATATATATCTCTTGGTTCAGAAACTAAGTGCGCTATTCGACCAGGTCGCTCCAAACTTGAACTAACTTGTTGAAAGCAAAACAAAAAGCAAGGCACAATTCACTTACTTCGTTTTAACGTTATAACATTTAAAATTTCAGAGGATTTTCTCTCAAATTTGTATTCATCCATTTTGTTTGTAATTGGAATTATGTGTTAATTCTGTTTTTAATTGGAATCATGCATAAAAATTAATGAATTAAAAATACCAAGATTGGTAAAAGCAAATGTACAGAAAACTTGTTGAAAACATAACACAAAAAGCAAGGCATAATTCAATTGTTTGTTTTAACGTTATGCCATTTAAAATTTGTATTCATCCATTTTGTTTGTAATTGTGTAAAATTCAATTAATTAAAATACCAAGATTAGTAAAAGCAAATGTACGATACAAAATGCTTTTATTTATTTATTTATTTTTAAATTTTTTTTTATGATTATCATTTTTTTTCTGTAAATTTCTTTAAATACCTTCGTTCCGTCTTTTGTTATTTTATTTTACGTATCAATTAGACGCCTATTATACAGATAAATTACGCCTTTTTTGTTTTACATATCGATTTAATTTTGTTAAGATCACCAAATCGTCTTTATTTAGCAAAATTAGTGTCAATTTCAATTCATTTTATTTAAAATAAAAGTTTTTCAAAGTAAATTATCAAGTGTGTTGATCAATTAGAAACGAAAATCACTTTTTATAGAGCTTTTTTCAACATAAGAGCTGCAAAATACTTTTGATTAAAGAATATTTATTTTTATTTTTATTATTTTATATATATATATATTTTTTTTTATTTTTTTTATTTTTATTTATTTAATTTGCTTCTAAAAAGCTATTAGAAAGAACATACTGATTAATTTGAATAAGTTAAGCAAATATTTAAAAATAAATGTTGAATTTTAAAAAAACTTTATAAAATAAATGACATCATTGAATATTATTTACTCTTTATACTTCAGAGGTTTCGAAATAAACAATGAATAAATCATTACTAAATGAAACGATATAAATATCACAAAAAAAGGGACGATATGAATCAGCATTTGTTATGTTTGATAATTTGTATTTTCTGTAATTGAAGGTAAATATTCTTGTTACTAAGGGGAACAGCATTATAAGGAAGAGATGACGTTGCTTTTAGGAGGGAATTTTAGAGATTACTACCCTATATTTGCATGTCTTATGATAGAAAATTCAGAAAACTCCTACCAGATAACCTGACTGTTTATGCTAGTCACTTAAATCTAGTCGAATATATTTGTGTTTTAAAAAAATATATCGATTCTCTTTCTAACGAACTCCATTAGCTAATACCTTTCATTTGATAACTTCTAATTATTAACCTAATAATTTTTTTAATAATATTTCGCATAAAATAGTACATTTACAATAATCTGGAGAATACTTCCTCAACGAATAATTTTTTTCTGTTTTGTGAAAGTATGCTTAATTTATGTAAAACAGGAGTGTTCAACTCTTTAACTTTCTTGAGTATGCATCTTTCTTTGCTATGCTATCTTTCTTTCCTGCATTTATAGGAGGGATCTCCGACTGCCCCTATGCTAATTTAAGGATCATTGTAAAGCAAAAAGAATTGTAGTAAATAACATATAAATCTATATATATGTAGGATTTGTTTGTGTGGTAATCAGCAGGCGGCGACGCCTCACGGTCGCTTGTCTTTAAAAGAGCCTGTTTACAATGTGGGGGAGTATTGAACTCTGACCCCACGAGAAAGGGACAGGACCCCGTAGATGGGCGCAAAGAGAATATCATTGTAAAATATAATATTAAATGGCTTTATTTAAAGTAACGTCCCGTTACTGCGTTTTGTCTGTCAAATACCCTAGACACCCACTTCAAAAGTCCAGCTTTTGTTAGACTGGTAGAGAAGTCTAACAAAACTGTAGGTTCGGCCGGGATGAATCTATTGGAACCGGTGTAAAGTTCTACAAAAAATCGGGGGCTCAGCCGGGATGAATTCGTTGGACTGTCGGAAGTATTTAAACCCTATATATATATATATATATATATATACACACATCATCATCAATAGCACGACAGCCCATTGTGGGCCCAGGCTTTCCTTTGAAGAGATTTCCATGCATTCCTCTGGGTGACAAGGGTCCTCCAATTCTTAACCTTTAGTACAGCAAAATCTTTTTCAACTGCGTCTATCCATCGCAACTTGGATTGTCTTCTTCCTCTTTATTCCTGTGGCTTTGCCAAAACGCGCCTTTTTACAGTGCTTAAATCGTTCACTCTAAATACATGAGCAGCCCAGTTTAATCTATTGGTCTTAATAAATCTTATAATATCTGGGTCTTTATAGCATTTCTACATTTCTACGTTGTATCGTCTTCTCCAACAACCACTTTCCCTAACATCTCCAAGAATAGTCTTTAAAATCTTCCCTCAAATATACCGAAATGGGTGGGCCTCAATGGCCGCGTGGCTAGCGCTCGAGTCCCGTGGCGGGTTCGAGTCCCGCCGGTGCCATGGATGTTTGTAGTGGTTCGGAATCCACTTTAAACCGTAGGTCCCGGTCCTAATGCGAGAATATTGTTACTCCGCGTCCGTGACTTATCTTCAAGTTACACGCGCCCCCTGGGTAATGCAAAGTGAGTAACGTCTGTGTAGCGCTTGCCTTAGGGCATCCAAGACCAAGCTGTCTAAGTGTTTGCCAGCTGCATTAGAAAGAAAAAAAAATATACCGAAGTGGGCCTCATCAGATCTTGCCAAAGTCCAGGTTTAAGAACCATAGTTCAAAATAGGTCTAACAAGGGCTTTATATAACAAAGATATATATATTATTACTAATATTTAATAATTTACAATAATTACTTACTATATTTATATGTTTCGTAGTGCAATAATCTTTGTTTCCTTTAGGTCTAGAGCTTTTTTTTTTTTTAAATTTAATTCTTAACGCTCGGTGGCTATGGCGCTGGGAGCCATAGGTTTCGAGTCCCGGTGGTGCTATGGCTGTTTTCAGTGATTCGGAAGCCACTCTTAGAAAAATAAACCTCCAATATTTTTTTTTAAATAGGGGTATGGAAAATAATTTTCAGCTTAAGAGGGCATGATGGTTTAAATAACATTTAATAATAGGGGCCAAATTTTTAACATTTAATATTGTTTTCAAAATAGAAAAATAGTATTATGAAATATTGTTTAAATAGTTTTATTAGAATAAAATTGTAAATATTTGATTTGCATAAAGTTGTTATAATCCTATGTGTCTCGCCAGAGACTAGACCTAAGTCAAGAGTTCAAAATTCCTCAATAAAACCAACGTTAAAAAAGGGACAGATGAACAGGGAACAAGACAAAGAACAGACAAAAAGTCTGTTCGGTATTATTTTTGATGTGAATAGTATAAAACTTGTACACTGCGGGAAAAAAGTAGAAGGACATTAGATTATTTTTGATAAATGAATAATGACGCATCTTTTAAACAATTAATTTATTCACAACGTTTTTACATGCAGATACCCTGTATCTAGACAAAACAAAAAAAGTATACAATTAAAAAAATGTATACTTAATAAAAAAATTGGTTTTTGACGATCTTGATCAGTGAAAAATAGACACTTCTATAGGTGTACTATAAAATTAATAATTCTTTTCCTGTTGGGTCGAATTACTTCGAAGATCCTTTTCGAACTGTATAAAGATTGAATTTTTGTTTAAATTGTCCCATACAAAGTTTAATGATTTCTGCAGCTCAGCTACAATTTAAACTGTTTCCACCCTTTGTAAACACGACATACAATCATTGCCCATATGTTCTCTTTACAATGTCGAGATAAGGACTTTTAGCAGTGTAAAAATCGAACATTGTTTGCTGCAAACCAATCTTTAACACCATCTTGTGAAATGAGGCTCCATCTTTGAAAAATCCAGTCATCTCCTCCTAACACAGTGCCATACGGGGATGATTTGAGTTTCAAAGTCTGATGGTTCTGTCTACCATTTAGAAAGACTAAACTTGTCCTTCCATAGCCAACTGCTAACCATACCATTAAACCACCTCCTCCCATCTGTCGAGTAGAATAAGTTTCTTCTTCAATACCAAGACAGTGCCAATAGTGCTGATAACCATCTGGACCAAAATTGAATTTTTTCTCAGAAAATATAAAGGTCCATTCTGAGCTCCAGGACATGCGGTCTTTAAAAACTGCAGTCGGTTCTTATGTCATTTTGGATGGTGCATCCGTTTTTTGAAGACGAACTTTTTTGAGCGTTTTATGTAGTTATAGACAGTTCTTTTGGTTACATGTAATTCTTGATTGAAATTGCGCCTTGCCGTTTCCACCAGTCTTTTTTGAGTTCACGAATGATTTTTCGTTGATCACGTTTGAGTTTTTTTGGTCTTCCTGTCTTCTTTTTCTTCTGTCACTTTCAGGGTTTTTATGAAGTTCGAAACAGTATTAGACTGATTCGTAGCTGTCGTGCAATCTCGCTCACACCTTTGCATTCATTTTTATAGGCAACTATTTGGCCCTTCTGAAACTTAGTTTAAGGGTATTCCTCTGGGCATCCTAAACCAATAAAAACTATGAATTTCTAGCTAAATATTTTATTCTTGTTAAAAAGGAATTAAAAGAGAAAAACACTTTACCTATAAACTTTCCAACAGCTTCAAAATAGATTTTTGTATTGCATTCCTAAGTTAAAATGATGGTAAATAAAAAAATCTCATTTAACTTTCACTTAACATAAATTAAAACTCTAACAAAACAACTCTCTATAAAAATCAGATCAAAAGCTGTA
The DNA here is from genome assembly GCA_021605075.1 of Caerostris darwini. Classification (NCBI taxonomy): domain Eukaryota; kingdom Metazoa; phylum Arthropoda; class Arachnida; order Araneae; family Araneidae; genus Caerostris; species Caerostris darwini. Next base: position 79,422 of record BPLQ01006457.1, on the reverse strand, counting down.
AAATAAAAGCATATTGTACAAAAAAATGACTGTCCTTCTACTTTTTTCACACAGTGTATCCTTGTTCTATTTTAAGATTTTTCGGAAACGTGTCAAGAAATGGTAGTTTGTATTCTGTTTTTGTTCTAATGCAAAATGACAACCAAATTTATATCTAAAGCAACGAACAAAGAAAAAATTTGAAAAAAAATATGTCTTTTAAGAAAACGCGATATTAAGTGATTTTTTTCCTGAGCAATTGTAACTTAATTATGTGTAACACAAAGCTTACACAAGCTACTGACGTGCAGAAAAGTTCATGTTTAAATGCGCTGCAACCGTACATTGCAATCGCTGCTTTTAGTTAAAAGGAGACTCGATGATTATTGTAAGAGACTTTGTAAGAAAAAATAGGGGCCTAAATGGCCGAGTTTCCAGCGCTCTGGTGCTAGTTGCCCCAGGATTTGAGTCCCGGCGGTGCCATGGATGTTTGTAGTGGATCAGAATCCTCTTTAAGCTTAGGTTCTGGCCTCATATGACTGTAAAGGTCACGGAGCCATGTCAGACTTTCTACCTACGGGTACTCATCACAACATAAGCTGCTCCATTTCCCTCCAATCACGAGTTCATACGGGTTCGTGGGCTTGGCTCTAATTGTCTCCCAAGTGGGATACGAAAGAACAACAACTGGGGAAAAATAGGCTCTTTGGTGTATACAGTTGAATTCAAAACCTTGATGTACAAAAAAAAGAGAAAAAAAAAACGCCTTAAGACTACAAATCCCAATGAATTCTTGATAATTTAATTTAAGTTTCAACTCACTTCTCGAATAGTTTGATTATATTGAAGTTTCTGTTATGGATACATGCGAATATAAAGATCATAGTCTTCATAAAAACAGTGGATAGGCGGAAAATATGCTGAAGAATTTAGTCATTTGGATAGTATTAAACATTCTCACAGACTTCTTCCTACTCATCGAGCCGCTTGATGGCCAATTGGCTAGCGCTCTGGCCTTTGGTACCACAGGCTTCAGGTTCAAATCTTGGTGATGCCATGGATGTTCACTAATGGTTTGGAATCCACTTTAAACTGTAAGTCCCGGTCTAATTAGCCCGAAGTATTCACAAAATGACCTTAGAGAGACTAACCAAACAATCCTACTCCACGAGAAGAAGACATTCTTCTGTCCAGGTTTCGTACAAAGACATATCCTTCTAATCCTAATCTCCATAAATTTGGCCTGACTTCATCTCCATTATGATCTCTATCTGCAAAACTCCAGAAACAGTTGAATACATTTTGTTTCAATGCTTGAAATATGTAGAACCAAGAAACGAACTATAAATCGCTTTTGGATATAAAGTTCTCTCTTACTTTTTAATATCGGATATGTCAGAGGATGCATATTATAAGGCAGCAATGATACTTCAATTTCTACAAAAAGTCTCGTAACCTCTTAAGTTAGGGAGTACCCCACTTTTTCTTTCTGGGGATTACTTTTTATTCCCTTTTATTTCGAACACTAGTTGTACTTCATATTTTCAAATCTTCTTTCAACTTTTAAAATATTATGGTCTATATAATCTGCTGTTTTATCCGTTTCTTTCTTTTTTATATTTACCCGTAATATTTATTTTCTTTTGGTTGACGGAATTTACGTGCAACTATTCCTTCCTTTTAAAATTTGTGATCCACCAAAGGTAACGAAATCAATAATTTTGAGTTTTTGAGTAGTTCCTTTATAAAGGTTTCAATTTTTCTCGTTTATATCTAGTATTTTAACAGCATTTGGATAAATTAATTAAAATAAATAAATTAATTAATGTTGCTGTCGTTCTCATGGAAGGAGGGAGGAGGGGTGCAGCTTCTGTTCTGATGGAGCACCCGAAGGTAGAAGTCTGACTTCTGCTCTGTGACGTTCTTACAGTCATAGGAGACCGGGACCTACGGCTTAAAGTGGATTCCGAACCACTACAAACATCCATGGAACCGCCGGGACTCGAACCCGAAACCTGTGACATCGAGCGCCAGAGCCTAGACACTCGGCCATTCAGGCCCCAAAAATTAATGATTACTTAATGACAAATTAATTAATGATATACTTAATTAAAATAAAGTAGCATTATCGAGCATACATCTCAAAGCACCTAGTGAAGCCAACTTATAGTTTTCATAATGATCCTATCAAAATAATATCACATAATTTATAGTAACTTTACAAAAAAAAAAAAAAAAAAAAGAAACTGTTATAATATATATAACATATTTAATGTTGATATTAGAGAGTATTTTGCATACCGTACGTTAGTTACCGTAGGACGTCCGTTAGCTTTTTCTCCCTAGCGCGCATGCTCATTGGAAACATTATTACAGATACGCATGCGCAGTTTCCTATGAGCATGCGTGCTAGGGAGCAAAAGCTAACGGACGTCCTACGGTAACTAACGTACGGTATGCAAAAACTCTCTATTATTGATACCAATTACTTGGCACTTTGTCCTGGGGTCTTTCCCTTATTGGGACGGTAGATATCTAACAGATTCAGTCTAATTGAGAGTACACCATGGCTAACCTGTATAAAACAACATTCAAGAATGGTTTCTCGGAAATTTGAGCTGTCATATTGGAAATCAACTCAAGTCTTTTACAGATTATAACTTTATTGCGAAACGAACCTGTAACGAAACGAAATTTTACGGTTCGATTTCGTTAGTTGGGTTTCGAACTAAGCTGTCGAAGATCGAACATGCTTGCCATGTCGTACCCAGCCCTTCACATTAAATTCACTACATTACAAAATATATATTTTTATATTTAAAAACATTGCATGGCCAACACGCGTCTCAGTGGCAACGTGCGCCGCTGGTGAGCATTAGGGCCGAGGTTCAAATCCTTGGCGGCTTATTTAAAAAAATGAGGTGATTCGATGGCATTTGTGATGTGCAGTATCTTGCCTCGTAAGTCGTAGCCACTACGTAGTGGGAGTTTTTCCGGGTTTTCTCACATACGATACACAAATGTGGGTAGTCCTCCTAAAAATCCTCCCGGAAGGCATTGTGTTTCTTCTGCAGCGTCACGGAGCCAAGTTAGACTTCTATCTACGGACGCTCCATGACAATAGAAGCTGCCCCCCCCTTCTATGGGGGGGGGCAGCTTCTTCTTCTATTTCCTCCTTCTTCCTACACGGGTTCATGAATTTGATCTAGATGTTGCTGTGTCTACCAAGTGAGATAAGAAACAACAACAAAAGTATTGCAAGCAATTTGACAATTTAATACAGTTGAGAATAGCAAGTATTCTTGTATGCACATAAAATTTAAAGTAACAAATAAAACAAGAAACATTTTAGAACTGTTTTACGTATAACATTCTAAAAAAATTTCTTGTTTTGTTTGTTTTACGATACTGAAACTTATCGTATTACACCGGAAATGGATACGATAAGTTTTTGCTGAAAAGTACCTCCATGGGATTAAGAAGATATGAAGGTCACCTTTGAGGTTCCAAAAATTCCTATGAAGTTCCAAATAATCACCTTTGAGGTTCCTTAGTCTAAACTGCGATGATTATGCAAGCTAACGAGAAAAAGTGACTCTCTCATTGTGAAGTGATCAATAAATGCCAAAGGTTCACAATTCAGACGTAAAAAAAGAAAAAGTACAAATTTGTGCGATTACCCTTCTTTGGAAAGTAACGTTAACGATAAATTCATATGCAAATAGCTACATTCAGAACTAAATATCATCATTTGGAATATTTTATTACCCAGACAAAAAAAATTAAAATTTGAAGCAAATTATGAGATAAAAAAAGTGTCAGACGATAATCTTCAAATTTCGAGCGTTGTCTGGAAATTGTGTTTCGCTTTCGTTTCCGGGACACCCTTTTCCTCCCTAAAGTCGTTTGGTGACCTCGCGAGGAGGGACGTTGTAGAATGTCGTGTCCTTGGCTGCATCGATCTGGGGGGGCTTTCCCATCGAATCTTCGCATTCGACAAAGACCTCTCGAAAAGTAGGTCACTCTCATCTTCCTACCTCCTCCCATCCATTTGCAAACGATGTGGAGGAGGCCCGCAGACGATTTCCAGAGGTACACATATCGTCTGCTTCCCTCCTTCCCTTTCGAAACACGCACAAAAAAAGTCCCCCCTCTCAACCGTCTAGCGTTTTGAAAAATCGTTTTCTCTAGAGATGGGTTTAGTTGTTTGAAGGATGGGAAATGTAGCAATGATTATGCCAGGAAATGTAGCGTTGAGTTGTGGGCGAGATTTTTCGATGTGATACGGCAGACGAGAAATAACAAAACAGATGTCTGGACGAATTAGAATCTTTTTTATTCGAAAAAAAAAGATTCTTTCAAGCTTTCATATCTAAAGAATGACGTCTAGCTTTTGATTATTTATATTTATGCGCGTACTGTATATTTTCTGTTTTTCATTATGTTAACTACTATAGTTATTGTTTAAATTTTTTTAGTGATGATGTAAAAATGAGATTTATATATAAGAGGGGCATAAAATAAATTACCGTATAATTTGAATATATTTTAAACCTCATGAATTTTTAACGATGCTGTTTGAGTGTAGCGAAATGTCAAATAGTGTTAATTCAGTTCAAATTATGTTTCTTATGTTTTGTATAAAAGTATTTTAAAATTATGAATTAGATGTAACTATTAATTTCTAATAGTTAATAAACTAGTAATTATTAGTAAACTTAATTCAATATTTGTTGATTGCTCATTTAATTGCTATTTACTTATTTGTATTTTTGTAATTAATCTATCTTATTCGGTGTTATTTAATTTTCATTTATTTATTTATTTACTTGCGCAATTGTAATAATAAAAAAAAAATATAAAAAACAAAGTGTAGTAAATTCTTAATAAAGTAATAAAACTAAATTCTTTTTATCGTAAATTAATTTCATTTATGAAGTAAGTTTTCTTTTTAATAATCTTAATATAATTAATAAAACGAAAAAAAAAAAAAAGAAAAAAGAAAGGATTGCCTGCCTCGTGGCTCAGTGGCAACGGGAGTTGTTGGTGAGTATTAAGGCGGCAATTCAATCCACTGGCGACTTTGTTGTACACACTGTTTAAAAAAAAAACGAGTATTTGTGATGTTCAGCATCTTCCCTCGGGAGTCGGACTAACTGATGGGAGTTTTTCGGATTTTCTCGGATATAATACACAAATGCGGGGTAGTTCCCCCCTAAAAGTCCTCCCGGAAGGCACTGCCCTCCTTCTACAGCGTCACGGAACAGAAGTTAGATTTCTACCTATGGGTGCTTCATCACAACAGAATCTGCCTCGGTCTTCCCACCTTCCATGAGGGGTACGACGACAACAACAATCTGTACAACAAAAGAAGTTATACCGAAATTTACTAATGTTAACTTTGTGACTAGGAGCCTGAGCGCCGGTGACTAGCTCTCTGGCTCTCGGTGACACAGGTTTCGGGTTCGAGTTCCGAAGGTGCCATAGACGTTTACAATAGCTCCGAATCCATTTTAAACCGTAGATCCCATTCTAATATGACTTTTGGGAGTAGGGCTGACAACCCAACCCTTTAAAGAAAGATCTCAGTATCTGCCAATAAGCAGACGGCCATGGTCCATCATGGGGCTGTAAAAAAAAAAAAAATTAAAATTTTATAACTAAGTTTAAAAAGTAAAATTTCGTGAGAATGTAAGTTTAATTACAGTTAGTTTTTTGGTTAGCTTACTTTAGAAAGTAAAGTACATACTAAATTTTTTTAATCAGAGACAAATTGGCTAGCACTCTGGCCTTTGGTACCACAGGGTTCAGATTCGAATCCTGGCGTTTTCATTGGTATTTATTACTGATTCGGAATCCACGTTAAACTGTATGTCCCGGTCAAATTAGCCCAAAGTGTGCACAAAATGACAGTAGAGCAACAAACCAAATTAATCAGAGAAGGATGCTATATGCAGGGTGATTATAATTAAAATCCCACTTTCAAAATGCTGTAAAAAAATCACTCGTCACAATGAGTTCAAATTTGAACTGAAGATACTTGAAGAAGGAGGAAACGGTATGGCATCAAAAAAAGTTCCAAAAAAAAGTTACACCGATTTTTTCCATCCAATTTGGTATGACCTTCCAGTGGTGGATGGGCTTTCCACTAACCAGTGACGCAAGTGTTGAATGACTTGGAAGTCATTTTTCCGTCAAAAAAACCCGAAACAATCAAGCACATTGAACACTACAGTTGGTTTAATGTGCAACTCATGCCAAATGCGCAGTAATTTCGATTCAAAATATCACTGGCAGCCGAATTCACTTTCTTTATGCCGCTTACAGCGCCATCTATTAATACGCTTTGTTACTTTTTTTTTGATGCCGTACCGTTTCCTCCTTCAAATATCTTCAGTTCAAATTTGAACTCATTGGGATGAGTGATTCTTTTTTTTAATTCCTACTTTTAGCTCATACTCTCCCTATATATATCTTGTTCAAATTTTTAATCGTTAATAAAATACTTTTTATTCATCCACTCAAGTTCAAATACATTTTTTTGAACTTGTTGTGGATGATACTTGATGTTAATACAGTTTTTTTCAAATATTAATTCATTAATTAAATTTAATTAATTAATTTTAGTTTTTTTTTAGATTTAAGTTGCATATATCTAATAATAGATGGCGCTTGATGTAAGAGGAAAATTTCAACTTTATTTGTAAATGACGTTTCTGCAATATAGTGAAAAAATTAGGAATTGACTTTAAAATTTTTTTTTATATATATATTACTTGTTTTACAGCATTTTGAAATTGGAACTTTAATTATAACCACCCTGCATATAATGAATACTTTTTAATTAATACATAACAAATCAAAGTTCCCTAAATATTTTAAAAAGGGAAAATATTTTGCCATATTAAATAAAATTCCCCTACAACTGCAACTAACTTTCAACTTATTTGAAATCAAGGAGTATCATAATCGAAAATCCTTCTCAAAACTTTCTTTATGCCGCTTACAGCACCATCTATTAATGTACTTTGGAACCTTTTTTCTGAATGTCGTATCGTTTTCCCTTTCTTCAAGTATCTTCAGTTCAAATTTGAACTCATTGTGACGAGTGTTTCTTTTTTTTCAGGTTTTTTAAAGTGGGACTTTAATTATAACCAACCTGTATATATTGGATACTTTTTAATTAATACGTAACAAATCAAAAAAGTTCCCTAAATATTTTAAAAGGGGAAATATTTTGCCATATTAAATAAAATTCCCCTACAACTGCAACTAACTTATTTGAAATCGCGAAGTATCATAATCAGAAGTCACTCTCAAATTCGCATGCGACGAACGGTACTAAGAACTTTTTTTTTTTTTCTTCTTCTTCTTCTTTAAGTACTTCTTTCACCAGGTTTAAGGGACACACCCGTCTTCTGGGAAATATTAATCATCCGCCTGCAGTATTTAAAAAAAAAAGGACCGAAGTCGTTCCAAGAAATGTTCCAATCGAAGAAGCTTTTAGGGGACATGATCAAGTTTCCATAACAACGCTTTCGACTCACAATTCTGTTTGCTTTTCCAGAAACAACTCGAGATTTCAATCAATAGATCACTTCCGAAACGCTATCTCCCTTGGGAGTTGAACAGGATCTAAATTAAATTTCTCAAAACACTCTTTCAAGACTTGTTTTTTATTATTCGAGTCGTAGCAAAGAGTATTTTTTTACTAAAAATCAAATTAAACTTTGTTTTGAAGGTAGAAAAAAAAAGTAAGAGTCGAGCAGCTATGTTTCTGTTTTTTTAATCTTTGGGTTTAAATAATTACATGTTTACGAAAATCTGAAATGGAATCCAAGCAATGTGTTTTTTAAATTATTTCGGGCTCGTGTTTACTTTTCTTTTGTCGGCTTTTTAAGATTAAATTCTTTTAGTGGTTACAAACATTCTAATCGACATTGTATTAGGACGAATTTTAAAAAGGTTTATTTTGATCTCCGATTTAAATATTGCTAAAAATTTTTTTTTGTTTTAAAGTCATAAAAAAATATTTTATATTTTTTGCTATTTAAATATTAAACTCGATTGATTTAACAATAAGAATTATAATATAGAAGGTAAAGGTAAATTATGTTTTAGTGTATGTTGTTATATTATGTTTATGCTATGTGTTAAAGACCGGCCTGATGGCCGAGTGACAGGCGCTCGGATTCGCAAATATCGGGTTCGAGTCCCGGCGGGGCCGTGAATATTTGTAGTGGTTTGGAATCCACTTTAAACTGTTGGTCACAATTTAATATGACTGTAGAGCGTTGGGCGAAGAGCTGACTACCCGATCCCGTAAAAGCGGCCTGATGGCCAATTGGCTAGCGCTCTGGCCTTTGGTATTACAAGCTTCAGGTTCGAATTACAGCCGGTGGCATGGATGCTTGTTGTTAGTGATTCAGAATCCACGTTTCGAGCTGCTATGTATATTTTTTTAATCTTTGGGTTTAAATAATTACATGTTTAGGAAAATCTGAAATGGAATCCAAGCAATGTATTTTTAAAAGCATTTTCTGGATGTGTTTACTTTTCTTTTGTCGGCTTTTTAAGATTAAATTCTTTTAGTGGTTACAAACATTCTAATCGACAAATGTTATTAAGACGAATTTTAAAAAGTTTATTTTTATTTTTGGGTTAAAAATTGCTAAAATATTTTTTTTTTATTTTTTATTTTTAAGGATAGGGAAAAAAATGTTTTATATTTTTTGCTATTTAAATACTAAACCCTGTTTATTTGATAATAAAAATTGCAATATGGGAAATTCATTTAAATATAAATCTTGTGAGAAATTTAAAATAAATTATGCTTTAGTATATGTTTACGTTATTATTATAGACGGGCCTGATGGCCGACTGACTGGCACTCGGTACCCCAAGTTCCGTGTTCGAGTCCCGGCGGTGCCATGAGTGTTTGTAGTGATTCGGAATTCACTTTAAGCAGTAGGTCTTGGTCTAATGTGATGTTGGACGTAGGGTTGACTACTCACCCCGTAAAAAACTATAAAACTATACTAAAAATTCTAAATTATAAAACTATTTTTTTGTTCTAAAAGATAGAAAAAAATATATTATATTTTTTGCTATTTAAATACTAAACTCGATTGATTTAATAATAAGAATTACAATATAGAAAATTAATTTAAAAATAAATCTCGTTTAAGGAAAACTATGTTTTAGTGTATGTTGTTATTATGTTTATGCTATGTGTTAAGGACCGGCCTGATGGCCGAGTGACTGGCGCTCGGATTTGCAAATATCAGGTTCGAGTCCCGGTGGTGCCGGGAATATTTGTAGTGGTTTGGAATCCATTTTAAACTGTAGGTCACAATTTAATATGACTGTAGAGCGTTGGCCGTAGAGCTGGCAATTGACGTTGGCCAATTGACTAGCGCTCTGGCCTTTGGTATTACAGGCTTCAGGTTCGAATTACAGCCGGACGCATAGATGCTTGTTGTTAGTGGTTCAGAATCCACGTTTAGCTGTAAGTCCCGTCTAATTAGCCCAAAGTGTGCACAAATTTATTTTGAAGGTAGAAAAAGAAAGAGTCGAGCTGCTATGTATATTTTTTTTTTAACCTTTGGGTTTAAATAATTACATGTTTACGAAAATCTGAGATGGAATCCAAGCAATGTATTTTTAAAAATTTTTTCGGCCGTGTTTACTTTCCTTTGTCAGTTTTTTTAAGATCAAATTCCTTTAGTGGTTGGTTACAAACATCCTAATCGACATTTACCAACATTGTAAAAATAAGAATTTTAGAAAAGTTTATTTGATCTTTGATTTCAAAATTGCTAAAATATTTTTTTGCTCTGAAAGATATGTAAAAAAATGTTGTTTTTTTTTTTTTTTTTTTGCTATTTAAACGCTAAACTCTTTTGATTCAATAATAAAATTACAATTTCGAAAATTAATTTAAATTTAAATCTCTTAAGAAATTTAAAACAAATTGTGTTTAAGTGTGTGTTGTTATGATGTTTATGTTATGCATTATAGATGGGCCTGATGGCCGAGTGACTTGCACTCGGTGCCACAGTTTTCGAGTTTGAGTCCCAACGGTGCCATGGATGTAGCCATTTGTAGTTATTCGGAATCCACTTTAAACTGTAAGTCCCGATTTAATATGACTATAGAGAGTTGAATGTGTTTGTGGTTTCTTATCCCACTTGGCTGGCCAAGCCCACGAGCCCATATGGACTCATGATTGAAGGGGAAGGAAGCAGCTTCTGTTGTGATGGAGCACCGGTAGGTAGAAGCCTGACTTTTGCTCCGTGACGCTCTTACAGTCATAGAAGACCGGGACCTACGGCTTAAAGTGGATTCCGAACCACTACAAACATCCATGGCACCGCCGGGATTCGAACCTGAAACCTGTGGCACCGAGCGCTAGACACTCGGCCATGCAGGTCCCAAATTTGCCAACGGCACGCGGTGTTCCCAGGTGGTCACCCACCCAAGTACTGACCGCGCCCAATGATGCTTGACTTCGGTGATCTAACGAGAACCGGTGTATTCAGCATGGTACGGCCGTTGAATGTAGAGCTGACAACCCTATCCCGTAAAAGTGGCCTGATGGCCAATTGGCTAGCGTTCTGGCATTTGGTACCACAGGTTTCAGATTCGAATCCTGGCGGTGGCATGGATGTTTGTGAGTGGTTCGGGATACATGTTAAACTGTAGGTCCCGGTCTAATTAGCCCAAAGTGGGCACAAAATGATCGCAGATCGACAAACTAAATCAACGCAAATACTCCGTACAATGAGAACTTGTCTTTTCTCGAAATCTACCAGTAGGCAGATGGCTTTGGCACACTATGACGCTGTTGTGCCTATGATGGAGAAGATGATTTATACTTTATTATTATTATTATTATTATTTTGTTCTAATGCAGCTGGCAAACACTTAGACAGCTTGGTCTTGGATGCCTTAAGGCGAGCGCTGCACAGACGTACTCACTTTGCATTACCCAGGGGGCGCGTGTAACTTGAAGATAAGCTACGGACGCGGAGTAACAATGCCTCCGCAACGCTCTACGATCCTATTAGACCGGGACCTACACTTTAAAGAGGATTCCGAACCACTGCAAACATCCATGGCACCGCCGGGACTCGAACCCGAAACCCGTGGTACCGAGCGCCAGAGCGCTAGCCACTCGGCCATTCAGGCCCATACTTTATTATTAAACAACAGAATTATTTTTAATGCAATTGAACAGGATGATATCCATTTAACACGATGTTTTTGAATATTGCGTAACAATCGAAGATGAATAACGCTTTTGGATTATTTTTGGCTAATAATTGTCAAAAAGAGAGTACCTATCAATAATTTTATACAGTGATAAAACGTGAACTAACTTGACTTTCTAAAGCTACAAGAAAAATGCATTATCATTGACTTTTTCTTATGATGACAAGATTTCGTTAGCTCAGGTTTAAACTTGTTGCTTTTAAATATTGATCTTCCGAAAATCTTAACCATAATGTCATTCAATCCGAATTTCTCGTTCATTACTCTCAACGTCAGAATTTCTTATTACGTAAGAACAATAAGTTCAACGAAATTCTTTATTTTCATATCGGTAATCAGCCAAAAAGGCAGATTTCCTAATCAAAACATGAGAAAAAAAACAGTAAATCCCCGGATAAGAAAAACAGGATTTCGAGTCCCGTCTCAGATTTTCCAGGATTTCGATGGGTTATCTGCTATTTCGAAACGATTGGGCAAGAAATGATTCTGAGAGAAGTGACTGGATTCTTGATAGGAAGAGAGTGACCGGTAGAAAAATAGACTAGACTCTTAGGGAGAGAAAAAGACTGGGAAAGCTGTCATAGTTACGAAATACGAGAGGAAAAAAACAAAACTGTAGGGATTTTTTAAAAAGTGCTTCAGGTATTTTCATTTAGATTAAGTTGCCATTGACTTCATTCTGTCACCAAATGTGCTTAAAACAGACGTATATTCAAATATAACTTGGTGTACACACTCACATTATATATATATATAACGTATAAAGAATACAACACAAAAACTAAAAGAGAACTGACAAGAAATGAGTTATAAACACGATCATTTTGTTTTTGTCATGATCATAGAAAAAGGTTTAATCCTATTATTGTTTTTTTTGGAAGATACATTAAATTTAATAAGAGTTTGTTTGATTTTTAACAAACATTTATTTATTAACAATTGAAATGAATTTATCAATTTTAAACATTAGAAGAACACTTCAAGATCAAATGTTTATCGAATAAATTTATTTTAAACAAAACATTATTATAAATATATATAAAAAAAAATAACAAGATTGGTATTTGATTTGATATATTTTAAAGAATGTAATTATCTCAGCTATCATAAAATGTTATTAATCATAGCGTTATTGGGACTAACATGATATTACTATCTCAGTACAATTATTTGTCTTTGTTTGTGACAGTTTGTTTGTTGTTTATCGTCTTTGTTTATTGTTTCTTAATCCAATCGCATTGCTAATAAAATAAACAAATGTTTGAGGATTTCATTCCATATTATGGCATCTGCTGTAATCAGTTATTGGATAACGAGTAGACACCTTAATGATTACAACAAATGGTTCTCACGAGGACTATCAGACTACATAATTGATATTTCCAGTTTCTCCATTATTATCCGCAAATGAGAGAGTTATTCTTGAAGTGTTTTCCCGAATAGCATTACTTTCTGTTTCCTTTTGCAATATAGCAGGCGCCCCGAATACTGCAATTGCGTTGTAATAATGATTAATAATTTTTTAGTACAATATTTTTACGAGAATTGGGTATTTAATCAATAACTCCCGTCGTTAACCTGTATGCTTTTATTTTAATCACGTAATGACGCTAATATTAAAATTATGAAGAATGAGGGTGCTGTATAAAGCACTGTTAAGTTCATTCTTCGCATTCTTCTTGGTTTTATTTGAAATTTTGAATCATTCTTTGGCTGGAAATGTCTTCGTTTTGAAGGTTCCACTAATAAGAAGCCAGATAGTTAATTCAACAAAATTATGATTCTATGTATTATAGAATTTTTTTCACTGGAAGAGATATAGTATTTCTGTTTCCAGGAAAAAGAAATGTATATTCTTTAAAAGGGCATAATAAAAACCTATCACTCAAATCTGACAGCAGATACGCAGTGTTGTGGATAGTTATATTACATGCAATTAGTGTTTTGTACTAAAGAGGACAACCTGTCACTCAAATCTAAAAGTAGATAATCAGTGTCATGGATAATGATATAACATGAAATTAGCAATTGTCTGTTCGACCTTCACAGGTCGAAACAGATGGGATATGGACTACGTGACGAATTGCTGCATCGTGACGGGTGATAGATCATGGGCTGAGAAATTGTCCACTCCAATGAGAAGTGAGGGAAGTTGACCCATCCTCCATCATATTGCTATTAATAATCTAATGTGATGTAAGGTATTCTTAAGAAAAAATTGTTGTGGTCTTATGAAATTTATTTCTACAGAAATATAACCTAAACCATATTATAATACCATCAAAAAGTATGAAAATAAATAATATGCATATAACATGTATCCGTTGAAATACTTTTAACAGTAATTTTTTTTTAACATGATCGTAGAAAAAAAGTTTAATTTTTAGTCCTGAGTGGAAAAGGCATTAAATTTAATAAGAGTTTATTTGAGTATTAACAAATATTTATTTAATCATCGACAATTGAAATTAATTTATCAATTTTAAATATAGTGTATAAAAGAATACTTGAAAATCAAATGTTTATCGAATAAATTTATTTTAAACAAAACATAATCATAAATATGAAAAAGAAAAAAGATAACACGATTGGTGCTTGATTTGATATATTTTAAAGAAAGTAATTATCTCAGTTATCACAAGACGTTATTCAGCATAGCATTATTATGACTAACATGATATTATCTCAATACAATCATTTGTCTTTGTTTGTGTCAGTTTGTTTGTTGTTTATCGTCTCTGTTTGTTGTTTCTTGATTCTGTCGCATTGCTAATAAAATAAACAAATGCTTGAGAATTCCATTCCAAGTTATGGCATCTGCTGTAATCAATTACTGGATAACGAGTAGACACCTTAATGATTACAACAAATGGTTCTCGCGAGGGCTATCAGACTACATAATTGAAATTTCCAGTTTCTCCATTATTATCAGCAAGTGAGAGATGGTTATCCTTGAATAGTTTTCCTGAATGGTATTATTTTCCGTTTCCTTCTGCAATATAACAGGCGCCCCGGATACTACAATTGCATTATAATAATGATTCATAATTTTTTAATACAGTATTTTTACGATAAATGGGTATTTAATCAATAATTCTCGTCGTTAATACGCATGCGTTTCTTTTAATCACGTTATTCTGTTGGTTCTATTCGTCTGTTAATGACGTTAAAGTTAGGAAAAAGGATGGTGCTGATTAAAGCACTGTTAAATTCAATATTTATTTAAAATCTTAGCATATTGGAAATATCTTCGTTCTGAAGGTTCCATTGATAAGAAGCCAGATAGCTGATTCAACAAAATCCTGATTCATACGTATTGTAGCATTTTTCCCACGAAAAGAGATATATCATTTGTGTTCCCAGGGTAAAGGAATGCATATTGTTTAAAAAGTGCATAATAACAACCTATCAATCAAATCTGACAGCAAACAATCAGTGTCATGGATAATGATACATCATGAAATTAGCGAATTTCTGTGCAACCTTCGCAGGTCGAAACAATTTCAGACTCGATATAGACTACATGATGAGTTGTTGCATCGGGATTAGAGATAGACCGGGGGATGAGGAAGTATCCCCTCCAAGAGAAGTGAGGGAAGCTAACCTTCCCCCCTCTTGGCGGATTTTCTTAAAGGGAGGTTTTGGTGAGGGAAAGGAACATGTTCTCTTTCTCTGAAGTAACGGAACAGGCCGGAAATTCCGCCTATTTACAAAGTGAGCCCTTTGTGGTTTCGTGTATCATGCCGTGGAATAATTAAGGTCTGCCACAGACCTAAATTGAGGAACCTATTACGATTACAGTTTGCTATATTTGGAAAAAGCAACTCTATTCATGATCAAGCCAGTGAATAGAAGTTTAATTCCCACTGATGTACTTTCGGATGGTGTTAAAAAATCAGTAGACTCGTTGGTGATGGTGATATATATCATATATATATCACCAGCTCACCAGGCAGTTTGATTGTCTTGTTGGAGTTTTGTAGAGTTCTCGTTAATACACGCAAATGCTGGACAAAAAAAAAAGTCTAACAGAGGTTTGATTTGGTTTGTCCCTCTACGGTCATTTTTTTCATACTTTAGGTTAATTAGACCAGGATCTACAGTTTAATGTGGATTCCGAACCACAAACAAACATCCATGTCACCGCCAAGTCTTAACAGAGGCTTCGTTTGTCACTGCACGGTTATTTTGTTTACACTTAGACTAAATAGACCGGGACCTATAGTTTAACGTGGATTCCGAACCCTTAACAAACATCCATACCACCACCAAGTCTAACAGAGGCTGGGTTTATCACTCTATGGTCATTTTGTGCACACTTTAGACTAAATAGACCGGGAAATACAGTTTAACGTGGATTCAGAACCCCTAACAAACATCCATACCACTGCCAAGTCTAACAGAGGTTTGGTCTGTCGCTCTACGGCCATTTTGTGCACACTTTGGACTCATTAGACTGGAACCTACATCTTAACTTGGATTCAGAACCACTCACAAAAGTCCATTCCACCGCCAGGTCTAACAGAGGAGCAATAATCTCTGTCCATATAACAAGTTAAAGAGCTCATATATAATCCCTTTGAACCTAATATAACCTTTAAAAATAAATAAACAAAAAACAACACTCAACAAATGAAAAAAGGGTTAAGTGGAAAATAATTCTGTTGACTAAAGAAAACGGTTTCCAATTCGATCCACGCACTTGAGTGGTTTCTTTACCAGTGTGGTTAAAAGTGGAAATAAAAACTCTCTCTTTCCCTTCATCCATACTCGGAGGTAAACTGTGATTCACACGTTGGATCACTCTGTTACGTTGGGTAGAAAAAAGTAAAAAAATAGCAGCTGCTGTAACGTAATGCGTAAAAAAAAAGGAAAGAAAAAACTGCTCTCCTTTTTACTTTCTGTTGAACGCTCAATGGAAAGGTTTTTTTTTATTCAAAAAATGAAATTTTTCTGAGGATTCTACTTTGAAAGGTTTCGTTCGACAATCTCTCTCTCTCTCTCCCACTCTCTCGCTTTTTTTCTTTTTTCTTTAATGTCTGAAATGTGTTTCTTCTGTTAAAAAATTTTCTTTTTTAAATATATATATTTTTTTTTAGGTTTATAAGTATTAAGTTAAATTTGTTTTTCAGATCAAAAATAGAAAGGGAAACTATGTCAAACTGAGAGGGAAAACAAAAGTTATGATAGTTTTTGATTTTAAAAAAATTATAAATTGATTGTTCTGCATATTATATATAAAATTCAATGCAGAAATTTTAGTCATTTGTGTTCATTTGACATATTTTAATGTATATTTTTAACTTCGCTGTTATTTATATGCAATCAATTCACATTTATAAAATATTTTTAAAAATAACTATACCGCTTCTATAAAAAAAAATATTTTTAAATAAATATACCATTTCTAGAAATATTTTTAAAAAATAAATATAACCGTTTCTATAAATTTTTAAAAAAATAAATATGCCGTTTCTATAAAATTTTTAAAAAATAAATGTACCTTTTCTATAAAAAAATTTTAAAAATAAATATAGCCGTTTCTAAAATTTTTAAAAAAATAAATATACCATTTCTATAATTTAAAAAAAAAATAAATATAACCGTTTGTATAAAAAATTTTAAAAAATAAGTATACCATTTTGATAAAAAAATTTAAAAATAAATATAACCGTTTCCATACAATTTTTTAAAAACAAATATAAAGCTTCTATAATTTTTTTTTTAAATAAATATACCGTTTCAATAAAAAATTTTATAAAAATAAATGTAACCGTTTCTATAAGAAAATTTTTAATTATATATACCATTTCTATAATTTTTTTTTAAAAATAATTATAACCGTTTCTATAAATTTTTTTAAAAATAAATATAACCGTTTCCATAATTTTTTTAAAAAAATAAATATAACCGTTTCTATAAATTTTTTAAAAAATAAAAAATACCATTTAATAAAACTGTTAATAGGCAGACAGCCTTGTTCCACTACGGACTATAATAGTAGGGAGTTAGTTAGTGTATAAAATATATTTTTGATAAATCCATGTAAAAAATATTACCATGGGATTAGATTGTGTGATCATGGAAGCCATTTGTGAAAATACATAATTTTATTAAAATAAATAGGAAAAGTCTTTTTTCGAAGAAATTATACATGTTTTTACGAAATTGTGAAATATTTTTGTAAAAGAGTCGGATTTTTATACCGACACCTGACTTCTTCAAAATTGCTCGACTCCTTGTTTGCGATTCCGACTCCAGGACTGATTAAATCTGTAGGCCTGAAACCCCTTCCATAAGGTTTAAAGAGGAAGGTACAGGATAAGAAATCTCCAAATATGCTCATTTTCGCTTCATATTGTTACAGTGAATAACGTTTTCCTATTGTTGTTCCTCCTATTAATAATTTGTTGTTTCTTATCCCACTTGGTAGACAGCAACCTCTAGACCAAGTCCAAGAACCCGTGTGGTCTCATGGAAGGAGGAACAGCTTCTGTTGTGATGGAACACCAGTAGGTAAAGTCTCACATGACTCCGTGTCGATGAAGGTGGGAAGTGCCTTCCAGGTGGGTGGATGGATGGATTCTGGCGGTGCCATGGATGTTTGTAGAGGTTCGGAATTCACTTTAAGCTGTAGGTCCCGATCTCATATGACTGTAAAGCGTCACGGAACCCAGCCAGACTTCTCATCCACATCATTCCCAAACTGTAAAGGGGCAACTCAGCTCTAGGCACAGTGATGTGGTGTGGAATGGGGTAGCAGTAGTAGTAGTCCGACCAATGAGGCCAGACGCTGAACATCCCAAAACAATCGAGGCTCCTGGGTTTTTGAAACAGTTTAAAGCAGGCAGCTGATTGAACCTCCGCCCTAGGGATCACCAGCAGCACTAGTTGCCACTGAGCCACGAGTCGGACTTTAATAATTTAAGAAGCTTAATGGGATTATGGGGCATACTTGGCGAGGCATAAGCCCTGCGAATTGCCTTAAGGTTGAAAAAAAAAATATTGTTTATTTACATAATTTTATTCATGTACAATTAAAGAATGTGATGGGCCTGATGGCCAAGTGTCTAGCGCTCTGTCGCTCGGTACCACAGGTTTCGGGTTAGAGTCCCGGCGGTTCCACGGACGTTTGTAGTGGTTCGGAATCCACTTGAAACTGTAGGTCCCGGTCTAATATAATCGTAGAGCGTTGTGGGAGAAGTGTTATTCGCGTCCGTAGCATATCTTTAAGCTGCACGTGCCCCCTGGGTAATGAACAACGTCGGTGCAGAACTTGCTTATGATATAAAGATTAACTATCTCTGTATTGCTAGCTGCACTAGAACACTACTACACCACACCATAACACACCACACCAAACCAAACCAAATCAAACACTGTGCCCATAGCATCTATACAATTTGAGAATGATGTGGGTGAGAAGTCTGACTGGCCTTTGTGACACTCTACAGTCATATGAGACCGGGACCTATGACTTGAAACTACACGTGTCCTCTAGTTAGTGCTAAATGAGTAACAGCGTTGCAGCCCTTGCTTATGGCATAAAGATAACTGTCTCTGTATTACCAACTGCATAAGGAAAAAAAAAAAATTAAAAAATGTGTCTTTTTTTATGGGTAATTAAGTAATTTTTACTCGGTCCACAATCAAATTGATCAGTATCGTGTTTTAAAGTTATTGGAAAATCATTTATTCTCGGAAACGAATGAGTGATCCATGACATTGAAAAATAAACTATTCATTAGCTGTTGCCCCATAATTGTTTAAACGTTATGTCATAAAACAGGAAACGGCATCCCTCCCAACAGGAACTGCAAAAAAATTCATTTATAATTGCATTTCCTCGCTTTCCACTTTATTTTTTGTTGTTCTTAACAAACGCACTTCCATCAACTCCAAAAAACAGCTCTTGCTTTTATGTCGGCCGGTTTCAAATGATGTCATATACCCCCTTCTTTTTTTTTTTATTACTTATTATTATTATTATTCTTTTTCTGCTTTCAACACGCACTCAATCAACGCTTTATCCTATCAAATTATGCTTTTCAAAAAAAAAAAAGAAAAAAGAATTTTTCAGCTCTCCGCCATTTTGTTTTGTCCTTGACATTCTGAAAGTCAAGTTGAGTTGTTCGAGGGCGCGGGCGAAAATGTTCGAAAACGTTTGGCCGCACGTTCGGAATTTTCTGTGTGTGTGTGTGTGGGATTGTTTCAAAAAATGTTCCTTTCATTTCTTTTTATTTCATTTTATTTTACTTATTTATATTTTAGTTTTTGCGACGTTTGTCAAATGGCGTCGCAGCTTCTCGTTACAGCTACGCTTTTTTGAGATTCTAAGAAATTTTACGTTTTCGCTCTCCACCTACTATTGTAGCCAAAAAGATTTCGAAAAAAAAAAATTCGAATGCGATTTCGTAAATACACACATGTCGAAAATAGCGTGGTTACGAAATGTGTGACTAAGTTTTTCACCATATTAAGACCGGAATTGTGATTTTTCGAATTTCATAATCTTCAGCGGAAAGTGTACAATCAGTTTTTAATTTCGAATTATTTATTTCGCTTTTTGTGAATATTATTTCAGAAAAGGCACGAAAATTTATAATGATTCGTAGAAAAAAACTTTTGTATAGATTTTTCAAGAGCATTTGTCGTTAATGAAATCCTAGGTTACGAAACGGCAACTAAGGCAACTAACTTAACTTACTAACTTAATGTTAGATAAAACTTTATTATTTTGAAATTATTACTTAATTTTTCTAATAAGAAATTATATTTAGAGCACTTAACTATAGAATATTAAAATGATTTATATTTCAAACACATTTAAAAAAAAAAAAAAGGAACTCAAGGTTTATTACTAAAGTTTTGTTTTTAGCTTTTAACTAAGCATTGCTAAAGTTTTGCTTTTATTTTAATTTCACCATGTTCATTAAATAAAAGACATTGGTCTCGATTAATAATTAAAATTGTAGTTTAAAACAATTAAACATGCAAATTTCAAATAACCGGCATGCAGTTTTTTTATTTTTAATTTCTTGGTTAGAAAGTTAATGTTGTTGTTGTTGTTGTTGTTGTTGTTGTTTCTTATCCCACTTGGCTGGCCAAGCCCACAAGCCCATATGGACTCATGATTGAAGGGGAAGGAAGCAGCTCCTGTTGTGATGGAGCACCCGTAGGTAGAAGCCTGACTTTTGCTCCGTGACGCTCTTACAGTCATAGCAGACCGGGACCTACGGCTTAAAGTGGATTCCGAACCACTACAAACATCCATGGCACCGCCGGGATTCGAACCCGAAACCTGTGACACCGAGCGCCAGAGCGCTAGACACTCGGCCATTCAGGTCCCAAATTTGCCAACGGCACGCAGTGTTCCCAGGTGGTCACCCACCCAAGTACTGACCGCGCCCAAAGATGCTTAACTTCGGTGATCTAACGAGAACCGGTATATAAGTTAATGTTAACAATTATATGTATAATTGATCAGTGGTTATCATTCTTACATTTATAATTAATCGAGTTAATGTTAGCATTTATATGCATATGTGATTAGTGGTGTCCTATCGGGTATTAGTAATTCTAATTTATGTTATTTACAATTTTTTTAATTTTAATTTAATGATTAATAAATTATTGTTAACAATTATGTGCATAATTGATCAGTGGGTTCATGCTTACTATCAGATATTAGAAAAATTTAATTTGTGCTATTTGCAGTTTTTTATTTTTAATTTGATGGTTAGTAAGTTAATGTTAACAATTATATGAATAATTGAACAGTGGTGTCATGCTTACTATCAGGTATTAGAAATTATTGCAATTCTTTATTTTAAATTTGATGGTTAGTAAGTCAATGTTAACAATTATATGTATAATTGCTCAGGGGTGTCAAGCTTACTCTCAGGTATTAGAAATTCTAATTTATGTTATTTGTAATTTTTTATTTTAAATGTTATGGTTAGTAAGTCAATGTTAACAATTATAAGTATAATTGATCAATGGTTTCTTGCTTACCATCAGGTATTAGAAATTCTAATTTGTGTTATTTGCAATTCTTTATTTTTAATTTGATGATTAGTAAGTTATTGTTAACAATGTATAGTTGATCAGTGGTGTCATGCTTACTATCAGGTATTAGAAATTCTAATTTACGTTAGTTGCAATTTTTAATTTGATGGTTAGTAAGTTATTGTTAACAGTTATATGTATAATTGATTAGTGATGCCATGCTTACTATCAGCTATTAGAAATTCTAATCTATGTTATTTGCAATTTTTTATTTTTTATTTGATGGTCAGTAAGTTATTGTTAACAGATATATGTATAATTCATCAGTCGGTCTTACTATCAAGTATTAGAAATTCTAATTTATACTACTTCTACTCCATTAGTTAAATCTTTTGAATCCTTACCAATTGTCTCCCACTTTGATTACACTTAAGACAATCAGCTAGATTGTAATGAAACTACTACTTGATTCTGACATGTTGAGTGAACCTACTTAAACAATCTCGCTTTCCGTACATTCTTCTAGAATTTCAAAACTTGATGGTGCATTATTTGTCCGAGTCTCGTCAAGTCATTATTTGTAAAACTCTAGTTTTATTTGTTTGACCAAATAATCAATTTGTTGGCAAATTTTGGCGGAAATTGGTAGTTTGGGCCCTTAACTCTTGAAATGATTCATGAATAACTTTAATACTCAGGAATTTTCTGGAAAATTTGGCTTTTGCTTGAAGTGTTTTGTAGTATGGTTTTGAATCACTTTTCATGTTCACTTTGGGTTGGGATTTTAAACATTTGTATATCCAATAGCTATAAAGACTCCGTTGATCAATTCCTTCTTTTTGAAATTTCATATTTATAATTTTTGGCATCTTCCCATGCCTATTGAGCTGTATAGTGCTTCTTATTGTATTTGGAATACTTCATTCTTCATTTATGCCTAGAATTTTTAAACTTTGATAAATTTTTTTGGCTATTAAATGTTATAGTTTTTCTTGTAGAATTTGGAATACTTCATTCTTCTTTTATGCTTAGCATTTTCAAACTTTGATAATGTGATAACGTTTCTTGTAGAATTTCGAATACTTCATTCTTCATTTACGACTATATTTATCTTATTTTTCTATATTCATTCGGAGATTCTTGAACAATTCATTCTTCATAAAGTTTTTGCTATATTCATGTGGCTACTGAATTTGGCCAATCTTGTAGTATTCCAATCAATTGCTTCATATATCTCGTGCATTATTAAACATTGGCATATTCTGAGTTTATTCATCCGTTCTCGAATATTCACACATAATAAGTTGAAATTTGCCGAGCAGATTTAATTTTTTAAAAAAAATTTTCCCTCCTTTTTCTTATTTTGGAACTGCGCCAGAATGTCTCAATATCTCTCACCGACAAAAGGTCTTAATACATAATCACTCACAAAAGTCAATGCGGTTAGGTTAATGTTTTTATATGTATATTTTCTGATTTTTGTAAATTCTAATGGAATAAATATATAGATATTTTTTTTGAGGTTCTTAATCCGTTTCAATTTATTTTTAAGTTTATTTTGTAAAAAAAAAAAAAAAAAATCTTATCGAATGTTTTGTCTTTTTTAATTGACCAAACTTCATAACTTCAACATCAAATTTCATTTTAATTTAATTATAGGATTTTACTTAAAATTTTAAAACTTATTGCTATAAAGTATACACATTTGTTATATTCCAGATGTAAAAATGCCAGATCCTGTCTGCGTGTAGGTTTGAAAAATCGTCTGTAAGATTCTGAAAGGTTGAATTGCCAAGAAATTTATGTCTGCAGACATTTGCTGCTGATTCAGTGCTTTGCCAAGTTTGAAACTGTTCGTTTTAACTCATCACATTTCGTTTAAACTTGAGTTAATCGAGCAAAACCAAACGTAATATTTCAACTTAAGCTTTATACAACTAGACAGAACCATTTATAACTTTCACAAATGAAGCATTAAGTACTCAAGGTTTTTTACCATCAAGATCTACAGCTGTACCTCGACTCTTTATCTTTCTCATGTTCAGAAATTAATCACAGAACAGTTACAAAATATTCTTACATTTTCTTTTAGAATTCTTGTTTTAATTTGTTTCCTTTACATGTTTACTTTTAAACATCCAGAAATAAATGTTTCACTTATTTCGCTTGAAATGTTATGCTGTTTTTATTGTTTCTTGCCCCGCTGGATAGACGGCAATATCTAGACCAAGTCCAAGAATCCGTGTGGTCTCATGGTTGAAAAGAATGGGGTCGGCTTCTGTTGTGATGGAGCACCCGTAGGTAAAAGTATGACTCGGTTCCGTGATACTGACTTTTTTACGGGATAGAATTGCCAGTCCTATGTCCAAAGGTCTACAATCATATTAGACTGGGACCTGCGGCTTAAAGTGGATTCCGAACCACTACAAACGTCAATGGCAACGCCGGGGCCCCGAACTCGGAACTGGAGCACCGAACGCCAGACCGCTAGTCACTCGGTCATCAGGCTCCACGCTTGAAATGTAATCAATAAATCGTTTCCTATTTTCCATGTTTTGGGCAGATACATACTACTAAGAATATTCGAGCGCGACTCGTGGCTCAGTGGCAACGTGCGCCGCTGATGAGCATTAGGGCCGATGTTCAATCCACTGGTGGCTTTGTTGTAGACACTGTTTTAAAAAAACGAGGAGTCTTGATGAGATGTTCAGCATCTTGCTTCACTATTTCGACTACCTGGTGGGAGTTTTTCCGGGTTTTCTCCCATATGATACGCAAATGTGGGGTAGTTCTACTACAGGTTTCGCAGTCGAGTCCAAACGGGTCCATGAATGTTTGTAGTCTTTCGGAATCCACTTTAAGCTGTAATTCCCGATCTAATGTGACTGCAGAACATTGGGCGTAGGCCCAACAATCCTACCCCGTAAAAATTCAGCGTCACGGAGCCAAGTCAGACTTCTACTTATAGGTGCTCCATCAAAACAGAAGCTGCCTTCCATGAGACCACATGGTTTCTTGGACTTGTTCTAGATGTTGCTGGATACCAAGTGGGATAAGAAACAACAACAACAACAACAAGATTATTCGAGTTAACAATAAATAGCACTGCGATCTCTGCTTTAAACAATGAGTAGGCCCAATGCAGATTGTGACAAGGATCTCTCACACCAGCATGGGTTATTTGATGGGAGATATGTTGTTTTCTTCTATATAAATACAGAAATTATGCTTGAATGTTCTCCATTAAGGCCTTCCTTGTACACACTAGAATAAAGAAAAGTTGTCATACCAAAATAATGTTTATTAATGAAGTCCTGAACAATATTAGGAGAAAAAATATATAATTTTCCAACTTTCATCTAACTTTTTTTTTGTAATGAAATTATAAATATATGTTGTACTTATATTATTTATTTGACAATTCTCAATTTTTAAAGTAGATTTTAATGAAATATCTTTAAAACTAAATGCTAACTGCACAATAAAAGTAAGCATCGAGTAATATATATATACACTCAAGAGCCAAAACATTATGACCACCTGTCAATAACGAGTTGACCCACCTTTGGCGAGCAACACAGCTTCAATCCGCCTTGGCATGGATGCCACAAGTCCTTGGTAGATGGCCGGAGACAGATTGTACCAGATGTTTAAGCAACGGTCACGCAAATCTGAGATATTCCGAATTGGTGGTCTTTGAACTCTGAGCTGCCGTCCCAGGACATCCCAAATGTGTTCTATCGGATTGCGATCCGGTGAGTTAGGTGGCCAGAACATTAACTGCAAGTCAGCATCGTGTTCCTGGAACCACTCCAACACAATTTTAGCCTTGTGACAAGGGGCGATGTCCTGTTGGAACATTCCATTTCCAGCTGGAAAAACAGAGGCCATGTAAGGGTGCAACTGGTCCGCAATGATGTTAAGATACCCTGTAGTATTCATGGTCTGCTCTACCACAACCACGGGTCCCAGAGACGTCCAAGAGAACGTCCCACAAAGCATAATACTGCCACTCCCTGTGTATGACCTACTGTACATTGAGGGAGCAACTGTTCGCCTGGAAGGCGACGCATCCTGACACGGCCATCATCGTGATGAATGACAAACCATGATTTATCTGACCAGGCAACTCTCTCCCACTGATCCATGGACCAGTCACGATGTTCCCGGTCCCAGCGCAGGCGCTGTTGGAGATGACGCTTGGTCAGCAAAAGCACACGAGTGGGACGTTTGCTGCGTAATCCCATATCAATAGTGTCCGCTGAACAGTGTGCTCCGATACTATTCTACTTGGCCCTGCATTGTATTGGGCTGTCAGCTGAGCCACTGTCTGGCTCCGGTTTTGCTTCACCATGCGAGACAATCTCCGACGACCTTTTTCTTTGATAGCGTGTGGACGTCCAACACCATGTCGTCTACTGCTGGTTTCACCGTCATTCATCCACTTTGCATAAGTACTGACAACTGTAGATCGCGAACAACCCACGAGCCGTGCAGTTTCTAAAATACTTGTTCCGAGCCTTCGAGCCATTACAATCTGCCCTGTATCAAAGTCGCTTAGATCCGCAACCTTTCCCATCACACACAGAAGTAAGGGAAAGAATGATTCTTCAGACTCTCCAGCAGCAGTTAAATACCATTTCCACCTGATCACGTGTCTTCCACGGCATCCAGACGAGTTCATTGCAAAATGTAGGGATGGTCATAATGTTTTGGCTCTTGAGTGTATATATATAATGCAGTAAACCATTTCATATAACGTATTCATCTGTGAAGTATACATTTAGAATGTTGTCAAATAATTTATAATGTGGAGAGCTCATATTTGAATCCTCTGGCAGCATTGGTTGCTATCACTGATTTAAAAAAGTCCTCCAAGAAAACAATGCTTTTCCCTTTTTGCCCGTTGGTGAGTTGTTTCGTAACATATATAAAGGAAATACGTGGCCCATCAATTTTCAAATAATAATAACAATAATAATAAATAAATAAATAAAAATTTATGAACTTAAGGAAGCTTAGTTTGAAATCCGACAAGCGAATTAAACTGAATTACCCTAGAATGCAACTATTAGTCATAAGTGCGATAAATCTGTATGTCGGAAAGATTTTCTGAAGTTTCAGGATATGAGCAGGAGAATTGCAAACTCTTTAAAGCCCCATTCAGATGAGAGAGCTTATTGGCTTTCCAAACTCATTAAAATTCAGTTTGACAGAAAATCATGTCTTTCGACCTCCCTCTGGCAAGAGTCGGCCATCTTTCACTCATAGTCAGAGATAACTTGAGTTGCTTTTCGAGATCAAACGGAGACCCTCGCTGCAAAAGTCACTCGCCTTTTGTGTGCTTTTGTTTAGGCGAGCTTTAATATGTCACCTCGTGTAGTATTCGTTCCAAATTGTTCGATATTGCTCTATTATTACATGAGTCCAGAGAAGTAGTAGCAATATCATGTAGAAGATTAAATGCCACATTAGGGAAAATAATCTCCCTGGGATGAGATCTAAATTAAAATTCCTTTATATATTTATTTTTCTTTTCTTTTCCACTTGGTCGACAGCAACATCTAGACCAAGTACGGAGGGAGGGGGCAGCTTGTGTTGGGATACAGCACCCGTAAGTGGAAGTCTTCCTCGACTCCGTGTCGCTGTAGAAGAACAGCAGTGCCTTCCGGGAGGACATTTTAGGGGAAAATATTCCGCATTTGCGTATAGGAAAACCGGGAAAACTCCCACTAGGTAGTCTACTAAAGAGGCAAAATGCTGAACATCTTAAACGTCGTTGTGCATCCTCGTTTCTTGAAATAGTGTCTACAACAAAGCTGCAAGCGGATTGAACATCGGTCCCTAATGCTCACCAGCGACGCGCTTTTTAGGGAAAACTACCCCGCATTTTCTTATCGTATGGGAGAAAAACGCGGAAAACTCCCTCCAGATAGTCCGATTAACGAGGCAACACAAACGCCATCAAGTCTCGTCGTTTTTGGAAATAGTGTCTACAACAAAGCCGACAGCAGATTGAACCTCATGCCTAATGCTCACCAGCTGTGCAAGTTGCCACAGAGCCACGAGTTGGGCTCCTTCATTTTTAATCATGAAAACAAATTAATAAATTTCCTATAGGATACAATATAAACTCTGTTTCAAGATACTAACGTTCCAAAGTAAGGATTTCGATTCGAATCAAATCGAGTGAGTCGAGTCACAATCAGGACGAAAATCCTGATCTCTCCGCGGATTCCTCTGACCACTTGTCTTCCTGACCGAGAGAGAGTTTATAAATAGAAAACAAAAAAAGGCAAGAGGGAACCCTCATTTGCAGAAGTTCTTAAAACTGCGTTAATTGCGGTCGGCTGCAGAAAAAGCGGTCTAGACATTTTTCAAGTCACAGTCGCAGCTATTAATATCGCCGTCACCCCTTTGCGCAACGCCAGACAGTGTGGCTGCGGCCAAAGGATGCGCCCACTTCCCTCCTCCCCTCGTCGCCTTTGTTTACAGCACACACGGTTCCTCGTGGTTTCGTCCATTAAAAAAAACACGAACCTGTTGGTTGGCAAGGTTGAATGTCTGATGCGCCTACAACATTGCACAATCCGAGAAACTCTCAGATTAGATACAAATTTTTCTTTCCTTTTTCTTTTTTTTCAAACCACTACTCAGTGCTTACGTTGCTTTACAGTTGGCATACTTATTAGCTTACACATGAATCCTTTAAGTTTTTTGACTGCTTCGTAATCTGATCGCAATTTCAGTGCGTCAATCTTCTACTTTGATGACATAACGTTTTGGACAAAAATGGGATCTAAGGAGGTGATGGCATACCTTTTATAAGAGATTTCTTTTTATTAAGATTTCTGGTCTACAGATTTATTAAACCATACCTGGCATTGGCACAGGACCTTCAGTAATACTTATCGGAATTCGAACTGAACGCTCTCATTTTGGAATCATCACGCACTAATCACCAGATCGCTGTCTGATGATTATTTAGGTGATTTGCTGGTGATTACATTGCACAATCCGAGAAACTCTCGAATTAGATACAAATTTTTTTTTTTTTTTTCTTTTTCTTTTTTGTCAAATCACTACTCTGCTTACTCTGTTTTTACAGTTGGCATACTTATTAGCTTACACATGAATCCTTTAAGTTTTTTGACTGCTTCGTAATCTGATCGCAATTACAGTGCGTCAATCTTTGATTCCACCACGTTCTGGTCGTATACGTGATCTAAGGAGTGCACTGACATAAATATTATGAGATATTTCTGGTCTATAGATTTAACAAAGCATACCTGACATTGGCACGCCTTCAGTAATACTTATAAGGATTCGGACTGAATTTCCACACTTCGGAAATCCTGACGCCCTAACCACATTTTATTGCTTCAGATACTAACTACTATCGTTGTCTGGTGATCATTTATGGGATTTGCTGGTGATTACATTGCGCAATCCGAGAAATTCTCGGATTAGATTAATTTTTTTTTTTTTTTTCAGTTGGCATACTTATTAGTTTACGCATGAATCCTTTACGTTTTTTGACTGCTCAGTACTCTAATCACAACTTCAGTGAATCAATCTTCTTCTTTGATGCCAGGCATGGATGTTTGTTGGTGGTTCGGAATCTACGTTAAACTGTAAGTCCCGGACTAATTAGCCTAAAGTATGCACAAAATGACCGTAGAGCAACAAACCAAATTAAACCAATATTCTTTGATGCCATCACGTTTTGACCGAAAACGTGATCTAAGAAGGGCGCTGGTATAAATTTTAGAGGGATTTCTGGTCTACAGATTTAACAAATCATACCTAACATCGGCACAGTGCTTTCAATGACACTTATAGGAATTTGAACTGAACTTCCACATTTCGGAATCCTGACGCACTCACCACCAAATCGCATGAGATACTAATTATTAGCATTGATGGTGATTATTTAGGGGATTTTCGGGTGATTACATCATTGGCTAGTGGTTTGTATTAATATGAAGTAAATCCTAGTTGATATATTAATATTATCTTCCATTCCTGGTTAGAATAGCCCCACTGTAGCCCATGTACACTGTAGCCCATGTTTTCAAATTAACGATTTATTTCGATTACAGCAAAATCGAGCTTAATAACAAAAGAAAAAGTGATTAAAAAATACAAATATTTAATTAGCAAGATGAGCTTAACTTAAAATAGGATGTATTTTACATCATAAAAGTAAGTATGCAAACAAAAACAAAGACATTAATATTGCAAATTTTACAATTTTTCAAAAAAATTAGTAATTTGTTGGATAGCCTTTGGCTCTCAATCTAGATGGCACTGATTTTACTAAATTTTGAGTGACAGAAGATGATATTTTCTGCCACTCCTCCAAAAGTTTTTTTTTTTTAGATCATTCTTAGTTTTGATCTCTTGCTTTCTAATTTGGCGATCGAGATAATCCCACAAGTGTTCAATGGGATTAAGATCAGGTGACTGCGGTGGGGTTTTTAGCTGTTTTCGCACGTGATATAGCAGCCATTCTCGAACAACCCGAGCAGCATGTTTGGGATCATTATCTTGTTGGGAAGTGAAGGATCCATCGAGTCCCAATTTAGAAGCACTTTGGCTTAGATTATTCTTTAAAATATTCAAATAGCTATATTGATTCATTATTCCGTCGATTATAACTAAATTTCCTACTCCAGTTGCTGCCATTCAACCCCAAACCATAATCGAACCACCACTGTGTTTTATAGTTCCTCTCATGTTCTTTGGTTCTAGAGATGCATTTGCTTTCCTCCAAACTTTTTGGTGTCCATCTGACCCGTGGATGTGGAATTTACTTTCATCCGAAAAAATCACGGAATTCCAAAAATTTGTGCCTGCTGTTCATTTTTTTTTTTTTTTTTTTTTTTTGCAAAATCTATTCTCTTTTTGCGATTCACTTTGCTAACAAATGGTTTTCTTCGCATATTTCGACCATGGTATCCTGCCTTCCGTAACACACGGCGAACTGTTTCAGGATTGCATGATTTCGCAAAATTGTTTTTCACATCAGTTGTCAATTTTGGTGCGCTAATCATCGGATTTTTTTTCACATTTCCAACAATAATTCGCCTTCTCGATCAGTCAAAATGGGCGGTCGTCCTGTTCTTAGCTTGTTTAGAGTATTTCCCTCAGTCTGGAACTTTTCTATGATTTTTTGCACTGTTGCAGGACTTTTGCCTATGATTTTAGCGATTTGTCTTTGGGACTTGCTTGAATTTTCCTTATAGAGCTTTATTATTGCATTCTTTAGATCTTTTGATAATTCTTTTCCACGTGGAGTCATTGGAGAATTGCTGATGTACTTAAAGCTCAAACTTACAA
This sequence comes from Caerostris darwini, assembly GCA_021605075.1. Lineage (NCBI taxonomy): Eukaryota > Metazoa > Arthropoda > Arachnida > Araneae > Araneidae > Caerostris > Caerostris darwini. The sequence goes on along the minus strand of BPLQ01006457.1, from coordinate 48,819 downwards.
GCTTTGTAGCAGAACTTCTTAACTTATCACTGAAATACGAAAAATCACTCGACAAGTTTCATTCAGCCTATTTAAAAGTCAAAAATTCAGAGTGCATATATACTTTTGTGATTTTAATTTCTACTGGTAGTTAACAAAATTACTCTTAAAGTTTTTTAAAATATAATGATTTGATTTATTTTTCATTATTTTATGACTTGAATCAGAAGCTATAAACAACACTCTCCAAAATAATATTTTTCTTATATTTATTTGAGAACTGAAGCTTTTCCACTTAAGCTATGAGTTGCATACTTACTTTTGTGACTAAGTATATGTCGTAAAAGGCTACTAAAATGGGTACCCATTTTAGTAGTAAAATGGGTGGTGGGGTAAAGTCACACTCTCCTTTTGGGTATCCCCTGTTTTGTGATGGCTAACGCTCTGGCCTTTGGTATCCCAGATTTCCGGTTCGAATCCTGGTGGTGGCATGGATGTTTGTGAGTGGTTCAGAATCCAAGTTAAACTGTAGGTCCCGGTCTGTTTAGCCCAAAGTGTTCAAAAAATGACCGTAGAGCGACAAACCAAACCCATGTCTCGTGACGAAAGTACAAAACGAAACTTCATTTTTTTACCCTTTCTCATGACTCGTACGGGTTCATGGTCTTGGACTAGATGTTGCTGTCGATCAAGTGGGATAAGAAACATAATTATAATGAATAACATTTTTTTTTTTCAAATGCAGCTGGCAAATATGTAATGAATAACATTATTATATTATTTAATCGAGTTCAAATTTCGTTGATACAAGTATTAAAAGTTTCAAAAACTATCTAAATTGGGATTTTGCAAATCGTTTCAGATGCTAAAATAAAAATTCAATTTGAAATTTTTGTTTCTGAAATATGACGCATAGCGAGTAAGAAGAAAAGCTTAGAGACTTCTATTTCCGAAAAGAAACGCGTTTTGCAACTTCTTAAAGAAAATAAAACAATATACATATATTTAAATTTAAAATAAAAAGTAAAATTTATGTGTCATTTTCGATTTCAAAATGTGTGATTGTACAGCAATATGCAACTACATGATTTTGCATTTTACTTCAAAAGATGAAAACTTTTGTCTACTTCAGATAAGACATGTTACGAACCATTCACATATTTTTTAATGATTTTTAAATTTAATTAAGAAAAACTGGAAAATTTATAAAGGACATGCAAAATCGAAACAAAACACCGCAACAGAATTCATCTTCCAATGTGTAGTGCTTGTGTACATTTTCAGTTACAACTATGATGGAAATTACCGTTGTAACATCTCGGCCTATACTAGACCTATAATGGCTTCAAGATGAGGACCACTTACAGGATCATGGGAACACTTTAAGTTTGAATTACAAACATTATTATATATACAGAACTCTGGGTTAATACCATTTATTATTTACAAAAAACAGGAAAATTAAAGATTTAAATTCGATTCACAAATGCAGTTCACTCCAAGGACGGAGATTTTCATGTACTGGAGTCTACGACGAATCTAAACACGGGATCTGCGCCAGATCTTAATTATCACACGGCGTGATACACGAAACCACAAGGGGTCCACTTTGAAAAACAGGCGGAAAATCCGATCAGTTCTGCCACTTCAGAGAAAAAGTGAAAAACAACACACTTTGTCGACTTGTCATGGAACACTCTTCCTCTCCTTCTCCAAAAACCTCCTTTTAAGAAAATCCGTCAAGGGGGCAGAGGGATCAGCTTCCCTCACTTCTTATTGGAGTAGACACTTTCTAAGCCCCACCAATCACGATGCAACAACTAAGGGCGTAGTCCATATCTCATTTGTAACTGTTTCGACCTGTGAAGATTGCACAGACAATCACTAATTTTATGAGGTCTCATTATCCATGACGCTGAATATCTGCTGTCAGATTTGAATATTCTCATTCGTGCAAAACACTAATTGCATGTAATATAATTACCCACAACACTGCTTATCTGCTGTCAAATTTGAGTGATGGGTTGTTATTATGTACTTGTCAAAGGATATGCATTTCTCTCTCCTGGGAAAGAATTGCCACAACTCTTCCCATGTGAAAAATGCTATTCCGTTATTGTGAAGTAGGATTGTCTATTTTGAATTCACGCATGTAATTAATTTATTGTAAGAAACATATTTTAAATGCACTGAAAATAGATAAGAATAGATCAGCGCTAAGTTTACAAATATAATGTTATGCAAAGTATTGGCATTTTTCTAGGTAATAAAAATTGATTTATAATTTTTTTTTTTAAAATATAACACCCACTATAATACCCAGAGCAACCAGAATACGATAATCAAGACTTGCAGGATACAAGAGACACATTAAAAAGGTGGAAAACTAAGAATGCATTTTTGTTATATTATAAATATCGCCGTAATTTCTACTTTCATTCGTTGGATTATGCATTAGAAAACTTTAGAATTTCGTGATTCCGGTTATAGGTTGCTTACAGTTTGTGAACATTTTGTTTTGAAAGTTTCATAAAGACCAGTTCAATAAAGTACTACCTAAAATATTTTAAGCAAAAATATTTTTAAAAATTGGCAAACTTAATGTGAGAGAAAAATAAAAAACATAACGAAAGTAACATAACATTTATGGTCGATGAGAGCTGGGCTTTTATAAAAGTAGGCAAAATACAACAAATACATATTCTACATCGGTCTGTGTTAACGTGTGAAAAAAGTCTGGAAGATAGAACAAATCGAATACTGATAATAAGAATTAAAAACATTTAACAGAAGACCATATTAATATTTAGCTCTGATACTGTTATCCTTTTAACAAATATGAAGATTAAATCGTCGGTAAAATATCGTCTCTTTTGCTTTCACCTTTCTCCTATTTTAAGCACTTGTATTTTTTGTCTAATTTTTTAGTCGCCATGTTCTTTTCATTTTAAGCATTAGGAAGTTAAGGGGACTTCATCTTCAATAGTACTCCGTAAATGACTAGCCAGTTGCCATAGTTGTTCAACTCAACCATTTTGTTCAATATCTTTACCGGTTGTCACTTTCTTAAATTTTAACATAATTTTTATGTATAATGGCAGTATCAAACATGATCTTCAAAACTGGAAAATTTGTTAGTTTTATGCCACGTATATAAAAACAGAACTTAATTGGTGTACATTACATCTAAGAACATGCGCAAATCATTTGCGGATTATTCGAGATTGGCGAAAATTACAACTGAGAGGCGCTATGCTTACTCGTATATGACGCTGGACTTACAGGTAGAAATGTAACGGTATTGAATAAATTAAGAAACATTACTTTTATAAAATAATATTATATTAATATAATTTCTTAAAATTCGATTTGTTAATTATAGATTCCAACAGCTTTCTTTCTCCTTATGATACTCTCAGTCATATCTTCTTACGTTATATTTACACAATCTGCGTTTGGTATTCACGAAAATTATTTGATCTTTGGTTCCCGTAAATTCCCGTTCATTTCATTAAAAATATTACTCGCTCCTCTTACTTCTTAATAAGCCTGTTCAAGTATTAAAATAGTATTATAAAATTTAACTACATTGAGGAAATTTAACGGTTAACTCCAGTTGACAAAACAAAAAATTACAGAAACAGTTACTTTTAGCATTGGTTCTCGAAGTCGACGCTAGATGGTCAGCTACTTTTTTTTTTGTCAACATAGTTGAATTCATGTCTTTGGATACCACCACCAGGATTCGTATCTGAAACATGTGGTACCAAAGAACAGAGAGTTAAGTCAATTGGCCATCAGGCCGCAGTTGATTGAGTGGAATAGTTTACGATTGCAATGATTTTAGAAATGCAATGATGAAAAAAGTTGCAAGGCTGAAGGGTGGGTTGACTTATAAGGATCCCTTAAATAAAACATATTCACAAAAGAAATAAGGCACTTTCAAGTTCCATATCAAAAATGTTTCCCAATGCCAACCAAATTTTTGCAATTGGCAACAGCTGTGTACAGATAAAACAAGACAACTTGTTTTACAGAGACGGTCAGATTCAGTAGAGCTCCAGAACAAGTAACAAGTGTCCAGAACAACTCCTTTTAAGTATTTATTTGTATTTATTTAGGGATGTATTTATTTGTATTGGAGGTTCCACTGATATATACCCCAAACAGCTCACCGAATGAGTAAATACGTCTTTGGATAACAACTTAGGATTGAAATATCGGTAAAAACAGTAATATAATTCATTCATAAAAATTGTTTGACTTTAACATATCCTTTTTAATAGAACATACACACAACAAAAATAAGACTTTCGAATACCATACCAAAAGTTAGTTTCGCAACGCCTTTAAACAATTCAGATTTTTGTAACTGGTAACCGGTGTGTAAAGGAAAAACAGGAGCCTAATCATTGGAGCTGGTAAGAGTTTCAATCAAATTTCAAAAACATCGCTCTAGATCTCTCTCTTTCTGTATTTATGTGTGTATTTAGACCTTTGCCTCAAGATGCACATTCTTAACAATTTCCCTCCCCTCCTCAGAATATGTAAAGGATGACTTTTGGATGGCTTTACCTAATAGCTTCCCCGAATTTATGTGTTGTATGGGAACTAACCAGAAAAGCTCTCACCGGGCAACCTGACTGTGGAAGAAAAGATTCTTTATATATACTGCTATTATGCAATTTCTAGTTCCTGCCTCAAGCAGTTTGGTTCTCAGACCAGTGCCTGCAAAGGGGATACTGTCTGCAAATTCGATTTCATACATCTTCGCACGCTAATAGTGCACTTTACCACTGAACAGGGGAAAGGGGGGGATGATGGCCGAATGACCAGCGCTCTGGCGCTTGTAGTGGTTCGGAATCCATTTTAAGCCGTAGCTCCCGGGCCTAATATGACTGTTGACTGACAACCCTACCCCTTAAAAAGTCAGCGTCATGGAGCCAAGTCAGACTTCTACCCACAGGTACTCCATCACAACAGAAGCTGTCCCCCTTTCCCTTATTCCAAGACACCATATGGGTTCATGGGTTGGGGGTAGATGTTGCTGTGTACCAAGTGAGATAAGAAAGAGTTCAGCTATGTTTTCATTCAGGGCCTGATGACCGAGTGATTAGAGCTCTGGCGCTATCTGCCACAGGTTTCGGTTTGGCCATGTAATTGGTCTAGATGTTGCTGTTTACCAAGTTGGATAAGAAACAGTACAACATCACAACTGAACAAAGAATAGATTCTCCGGGCCTTATTAGCAAATATCAGTAGTTGCGTTATTAATGCATACAATCTCTATCGGCACAAAGCGGCCTGATGGCGAATTGGCTAGCCCTCTGGCCTTTGGTACCACAGGTTCCAGGTTCTGATCCTAGGGGTGGCCTGAATGTTTGTTAGTGATTCGGAATCTACTACTTAAACTGTAGGTCCCAGTCTTTTTAGCCCTCGTGTGCACAAGATGACCGTAGAGCGACAAACCAAACCTATTGGCACACATTACAATCGTACTATTAATTCATTATAATTTTTGAAATATGATTACTTTCTAATTTCAAAGTGACCTTATTTAAAAAGTCGTCGTTGTCTCTATCATTAAAAAAAAAAATAGTCGTCCATTCATTCCAGTACAAGTATTGATACGAAACCCTAACAGCAATCGTCACGCACTTTTATCTGATACAAATGAAAGGGACTAATTGTTTCAAGAAAAGAGAAAGCTGAATGAGAGAAGAGAAAGAAAAGTAACTCGTTCTACAAGAAGCACAGCACATGTAATGAGGTTGAGCGATTAGTAACGTTGTTTCCTCAAGTGCTTATTTCTTTTTTGTGCGAGTGATTGATCGAGGGAGAGACAGGTTACTCAGTTAAGCAGAATCCTCACGGATTTTCTTCTCGGCCAGAAGAAAAGAACAAAAAAAAAACCGATGATAGAAGCAAGATAACGGCTTGCACCGGTCCATACCTGTTCGAGAAACCGGACCCGCGGGTTCTTTTTCTCGAGACCGGTTTTCTTGAAAGGATTGCAGAACATCGAATGTGAAATGACCTCCTTTTTATTTTACTTTTTATTTATTTTTTTTTTTCTCTCCAGGCCTTGCCTAATCGTACGTAATCCATCGATGTCCCGGAAAAAATGTTCTTGTTTTTGCTTTTAAACTTCACCTTGCTGAGAGCCCGGACGGCCTTCGGGTTCTTTAAAGGGTTGAAAATCGTTATCTGGGAACAAAGAGTTGAGCGAGTCGTTCATGTCGAATCGATTCGTGAACGAACCAGAGAAAAGGTGAACGATGAGAGTGATCGTTCAACGTTCTAATTAAATAGGCTTAACAAACAGTTTTAAATTACATAGTTGTTGTTTTTAACATATTTCCTTCATTGAATAGCATAATTTTGAATATATTTTAATCAAAATAAATAATTAGATTAAATTGAGCAAGTCAGTATTACAGAATACTACTATGTCCAAATAGTAAGACCAGTTTTCAATTTAAATTTCCCTGGCATATGGTATTAAAAAATTTTTTTTTCTTTTTTAGGTTGTTAACACTGTCCTTGAAATCTGTGTGAAATTTTACATCAAAATATTCATTAGTGCTAGAGTTACGGTTGGTTTTGTGAGATGCTAAAACTGATTCCGGCGATTTTTGAAATGTCTCTTCAATCGACTCAAAACGGAGTGGTCTTTTGAGTTTAGGGAATAGCCAGAATTAGCACGATGCTAATTTAGATGAATACGGTGGTTGTGGTACGATATGGGTTTCATTTTTGGCGAAAACGTCATGAAGAATCAATGCAATGTGAGCTGGCGAAAAAAAGATGTGAGGTGAATTTCAAACTGATAGCAGATTGCGGTTATTTGCGGACAAAATTTATGTAAAACTAGCAGAAACCGGCATACGTAGTCCTGCTAAGAAAGAAAACTAATTATAGAAAATAACATATCGCGAATATATTCTCCATGTTCTAATATATGTGCATACTCATTTTCATGGATATCGTTTGAACGGTATTTAAGATGAAATGCTGCAGCATCCTCTGGTGGCAAGTAACAATAAAGTGGATAGCGCGAACCTATTTTCCATACTCGAATACATATTATTACCAATTTTCATAGCGTTTGGTTGAACAGTATAGAAAGTTGATATACTGCAGCACCATCTGGTGGCGACTTACAACAAAGGGGATGGCATAAAAACATTCTCCATGTTTTTTTTAACAGATCAGTCAAACCGTTTAGGGATGTTCAGTGACAAACGCATGTAAAGAAGAATTATATCAATTGAAGCGCCTCCTACTGGGTCCAATTGTGAATCTAAACCATCCAGGGACCTACTCAAATACACACACAAAATTTCATCAAAATCGGTCCTGCCGTTTAGGAGTTCAGTGACAAACACATGTACAGAAGAATTATATAAAATATATCGATTGCAACGCCACCTACCGGATCCAATTGTGAATCTAAATCCTCCAGGGACCCATTCAAACACACACAAAAAATTACATCAATATCGGTCCAGCCGTTTAGAAGGAATTCAGTGACAAACACACGTACAGAAGAATTATATCGATTGAAGCGCCACCTACCGTGACCAATTGCGAATCTATACCATCCAGGGATCTACTCAAACACACACATAACATTTCATCAAAATCGGTCAAGCTGTTTAGGAAGAATTATACCGATTGCAACGCCACCTACCATGTCCAATTGCTAATTTGAACCATCCAGGGATTGACTCAAAAACACACAAAAAATTTCATCAAAATCAGTCCAGCCGTTTAGGAGGAGTTCAGTGACAAACACATGTACAGAAGAATTATATATATATAAAGATTATCAGAGAAACATAATTTTGTTCTTTCTTATGCATGTCTAATCATTATAATTGCTCGAGAAGTTAATTTTTAAAATTATTATAATTTTTTTTATCTCCCAATGCCATTTGAAAGTTGCTTAACTCAAAAGTTCTTCACATTTTTGTTTAACTTTCTCAATAGAGGATAACTCATTTTCCTTTTGTTTTTTTATTTAGTTATTTAAATTCATATTTACTATAAATATATCAGTCAGTAATTTTTCTATCACCAATTTCTTTAATTGTAAAAAAAAAATCATGGATTAAATCTACTCCAAATGCTTATTATTTCTATAAAAATCCATATTTTCTGTTTTCACCACCATTTAATCAAATTGCATATATATTGGTAATAGTCATAATATAAAACTTGTTTTGTTGTTGTGCTATGTGTGTTATTATTACTTATTTATTAAAAAAATTTTGTTATTTAGTTTTAGTCTAGCTATTTGATCAAAATACTTTAGAACTATTGTTCACTATATTCATGCACGGAAATAATTGAAAGCTTATTTTTGCACCGAAAATCAGCTCACGTAATTTGTTATTGTTTTGAACTCGAATAAAAACGCAAAGAACTTTGAAAGTGGACGAATTAATTTGAACCTGGAGGGTGTAGAGCACTTATTCCAGTTTTCATACGCGGGCATAGGGCGTTCATTTAAATGGTCAGTAATATTAACCTAATCCCTACAATACCTGCCCATGACCCAGAATAGCCATTAATGAACACCCATTATCCATTTTACTGAAGCAACTGATATGTTCATTATATATTAATATTTAGGCAACTAACCTTTAAGGCTCACATTGACTATGTTAGGAATAAATTCAATAACCAGCTAAGAAAATTCTATTCTGTATTAGGCAGACATTCCATACTAACCATTGAACTTAAAAAACTAATCTATCTTGCTTACTTACGTCCAGTTATAGCATATGCGAGTCCAGTTTGGGGCTCTACTTCTCAATGCAATTTTGTTCTCATCGAAAGATTGGAAAATAAAGTCATCCGAATGATAGTTAATGCGCCTTGGTATTTTAGAAATAAAGAAATTAAACAGTCTCTGGATATGCCAAGTTTTCGCGAATATGTTCATAAGTTAGCCACAAATTTCTATAATTCAATTAATAATTCCAATAACCCGGTAATTACTGACATCAACACTGTTAATTATGACATTACACTTCCTTGCACTCGTAGAAGACCGAGGCATGTTCTAAATCTTGACAAATAGTGGGTTTTTTTCCCATTTTCTCACTTTTTTGACATTTTTGCGCACTTTTTTGAAATTTTTTCACACTTTTACACAATTTTTGCTGGTTCTGGTTATGTTCTTCTGGGATACGCGTTTTATTAGGTATTTGTTATTGTACATGCTGCTGCGTTGGTGCTTTTAGGCGCTATGGTATCTCTTTGATTGACTTTTTTTTATTCTTGTTGTTTTTCGCGTGTTTTTTATATTCTTTTTGTAACTTAGCTTTTTCTTTATTTTACTCTCTATAATTATTTTTAATGTATAAATGCAATAGTCTTTAACAATTAACTCTGGGCCTTGAGCCGACGTTACCTTTATTTTATGACGCAAGTCGGAGGTTTGATCGCTTCGCGACCAAGGCACTCCATCAACGTGCACCGATTCACATATTAATATTGCATCAAATACGTAATTCAATAAATTATGTTAATGACTGTCAAAGACCAACCCTAAGCCAAACTATTATTATTAAGATAGGGATAAATGAATTAAAGTACTCATTAGTTAAGTTGCAATGTATTTTAGATAAAAAAAATTTAATTTTCATCTTAACTAAATTATGTTGTTTGTTGTTGTTGTTTCTTATCCCACTTGGCTGGCCAAGCCCACGAGCCCATACGTACTCATGATTGAAGGGGGAGGAAGCAGCTTCTGTTGTGATGGAGCACCCGTAGGTAGAAGTCTGACTTTGGCTCCGTGACACTCTTACTGTCATAGGAGACCGGGACCTACGGCTTAAAGTGGATTCCGAACCACTACAAACATCCATGGCACCGCCGGGATTCGAACCCGAAACCTGTGGCACCGAGCGCCAGAGCGCTAGACACTCGGCCATTCAGGTCCCAAATTTGTGAATGCCAACGGCACGCGGTGTTCAAAGGTGGTCACCCACCCAAGTACTGACCACGCCCAATGATGCTTGACTTCGGTGATATAACGAGAACCGGTATATTCAGCATGGTATGGCCGTTGGTTAACTAAATTATACATTTGGTATGGAAAGTTGGAACGATGGAAAGAAAATGAGAACTTCAAGTGACGTATGAAGGAAGTAACTACTTCGATGTATGAGAAGCCAGTATGGTAAAGGTAGTGATGTATGAGAAGACTTATTTTTATTCTAAACAAAGTATAAGTAAGTTTTAATCATTGTGTTGTGATAATTTATTAATGTACGGAAGAATTTCTTAGCAATGTTTGCTATATATTTTTTGATTGAATCAATCCTAAGGTTTGTGTTAATTGTCTCATGAAACGTTGGTCCTGATTTTATCACAGCTTTATGAATTGCTAAGTAATATTTATAATTATTATTTAATAAGTAGTATAAAATAATATAATAATTATATCATATTTGTAATAATTATCTTTTTCAAATAAGCCTACATTTTGTGATATCTAAATCTGCATATAGTATGCTATATTATGCGTAAATAATATTTCACATATTATTATTTACAAATTAATGTGGGCCTTAAGGGCGGAGTGTCTGGCGCTCGGTGCCACAAGTTTCGAGTTCGTGTCCCGGCCCTGCCATGGATATTTGTAGTGGTTCGAGATCCACTTTAAGCCGTAGGTCCTGGTCTCATGTGACTGTAGAGTATCACGTAGCCAAATGAGGATTCTACCTACGGGTGGTCCATCACAACAGAAGCTGCCCCCTTTCCCTTCAACCATGAGTCCATAAGAGTTCAGGGACCTGGTCTAGATGTATACCAAATAGGATTAAAAACAACAAAACAACAAATAAGTGTTGACATATGAGTGAAGTTCTGGTGAATACTGATTTTTTTTTCTTTTATTTCTTGGTGTTTATTTTATTATTTTTTATCTTATTTTGCCAACTATTAAAAATTTTTAAAAATAAAAATAAAAATAATATAAAATTTCTTTTTATAAAGCTCGTCTTCGAAATGTTGCAATAATTTGCTGAAACTGATTTATTTAATATTTTAATACCAATCAATTGAAAGATTGGAAAATGTTTAATTTAGATAATTGAATAATTTATTATGTTTTTAATTATCAAAATAAATTATCATTATTACATTTTCACTCCCAGAGCCCAGATGACCATTTTTGTAAAAAAAAATTTCGAAGAAATAAAAAAAGAATAATGAGAAAATTAATGGCGCCAACTCACATGTAACATTTAAGAGAAAATATGTGAAAAGTTATCACAGCTGTCATGAAGCATAGCTAGATATGTACACCAGTGGTCATGAGCACGTGAGTGGTCTCAGATAAGATAGCAAAGGGTGATCCAAAGTCACATGCGACCTTGAGAAAGACATTTCCCCAAGATAATGTCCGCGAGTGATTGATACCTCACAGATGATTGGACTGGTCTTCTTTCTGTGAAAGCTCTATCTGAACATTCTAGAATCCCCGATGCTGTTTCAATTAGAATGTCGCCACACTTTTTGAAAAGATAACGCCAGAACATTTTATTGAAAATCCAATGTTGAGAAACTGTGTCACGTGTACATCAGGTAAAAAAAAAAAAAAGTTGGCATGAAGCAGTATTAGAAGAAATCTGGAAAAAAATAAAATTTATGAAGTACTTAAAACTTCGGGATATAATAATATTAAACTATCGTAAAATTATTAAGGAGTCCTGATGGCCGAGTGCCTAGCACTTTGTTTAGCATCACAGACTTCGGGTTCGAATCCCGGCGATGCCATGGATGCTTGTAGTGGTTCGGAATCTATCTTAAACTGTATGTGCATTTCTAATTTGTGTGTAGTGCTGACAATCCTACCCTATAAAAAGAAAACATCTCCTGTCTCGCTATCTGCCAATAGGTGGACAGTCTTGACCCACCATAGGTTGTAGTGCCAGAGAGTTGGTTAAAAATATTAAGTTGTCTTCTGCAAAGCTTAAGATATAATGAAATGAGAGTCTGGCCTTTTTTTTTAATTCTTATGTTGATAGAAGGGGCCTGATAGCACAATGACTAGCTGTCTGGCGCTAGGTGTCACGAGCTTTGGGTGTTATGGATGTTTGTAGTGGTTCGGAATCCACTTTAAACAGTTGGTCCCAGACTAATATGATTGTAGAGCATTATGATAGAGCTGATAACCCTAACCCTTAAAAAGAAATAATCTGTTTCGTAGTCTGGCAGATGGTCATAATCCAATATGGAATGTAGTGTCTGGGAGTTAGTTAGCTATATCAATAAAAATATTTAAGAAATGAAATTTTTGTTCCTCTTATACTTTCATCGGTTGATAAACTTTCTTTTTTTACTTTTATAACAGTATATTTTCGAGTTTAGATATTTTATAACTGGAATAACCCTGCGATATTTACTACCTAATGAATATCCATGGTTTAAATGTTTTATTCATGTTCTATTTTTATATGTTTAACGATTCTTTTGTGTTAAGTATTAATCAACAAATTTGAAAGAACTACTCCAACTTCATAGCTCTTGAAAAACTTTAGACACATTCGTGTAAAGCAGGGGTCTCCAAACTTTTCAGCCTTCAGGCCATACTTTTTACTCCAGTAAGTACCGAGAGCCAAAACCGTTTTAATTTTTCTGCCATTATCTATAATTTCTAGACTAGTTGCCGAGTACGCGCTAAATTCGCTTCATTCTCCAAAATGAAGTACACAAAGAATGTTTATAGATCTAAGTAACCGATGATCATCTTAAATCTATTTTAATAATTGGTACAAGTAAAATTGATCCACTATTGTCAGTGAAAAATCACAATTCGCGCGGTTTCATTCGCGTTAATTTAGCTTTTCCGTTGCTGATGGATTTTCAGGATAAAAATTATATGTTTCATTCAGGATATATACATTCCAAACATCGATATAGATACATATGCGATACTCTTTACCCCAACATAACTACCGAGGGTAACCGCGGGATGTTCCCTAGTTTATAATGTTAGTGGGATTCATTTCAATTATTTGTTTGATGTTATGCTTAAGCTAAATTTTCTGCGTATTATGCTTGCCATTAAGCTATACCTAGCAAGTAAAAAAAATCGAGTTATTATCATTCTGTGTTTTTTCATCCAACTTATAGCAACAATATGCTATTCGCTGTCGCAGGCCGGATTTGGCCGGCCGGCCGTAGTTTGGAGACCCCTGGTCTAAAGCAATAATTTACGAAAGTGGCTTTTACTTTCCGATTCACAAGCTACAATCTAGACAAGCTGCAATCAGAGTCACCCTAAAATACCAAAGAATGATTCAAGTCACCAATGTTACTAAGTAGATAGCCAAACCATGCCATTGATAACATAGCATGATGGTGATGTATGACAGTTGATTATAAATACAAATACCATGGAAGTGCTCTGTGAAATTGTTATGACCGGTTATTGTAGGAACTGTGCTACAGCCTTACACCATCGATCATCAAGAATATCAATAAAATCTTTGCCTGTTCATACAGCAGTGTTTTGTGATTTTGTATAATAAAAATATAATTTTAAAAACATAGAGAACCTTTTACATAAACAGAATTTTTCCAATATCGTGCATTTCTCCGTCTGTTAGAGGTAAGCAATAAAGTGGTGCTACAAACGATTTCTGAACTTTCTATGTATTTTTGGGAACTAACAAACCGATTTTCTTGCATTAAGGGTTGGAAATTTCAATAACTAACAAGGCCCCAGATTATTATCATTTCATTAAATTGTAAGAGATATTGATTAATAAAACATATTGTTGTACAAATAGGCGATGATTCTATTGATATTGTCGATGATCTATGGCATAAGGCTGTGGCATAGTTCCTCTTATTATCAGTCATAACAATCTCACAGGGCACCTCCATGGTATTTGCATTTATAATCAACCTGTTATCTATGGCATTATGTACCTATCTACTTTGCAACATTGTTGACTTGCGTAACTCTAGGGCATTTTAGGGTGATACTGACACGGCCTTGTACTGGAGAGATAGAAAACTTTTAAGGCAATAAAGCTTTCTATTTACTTTTTATAATCTTTTACTTTTTATCACATACATTTTCTCTTTATTCCCATTTTATAATCTTTACTATCATTTCTATTTGTTTTTCGTTGTCATACTTGTTGATGATTTATAATTTTTGTAATTGTGTCTTGCCATTAGAAATAAAAAACATTTCGTATGCATCTGTAAAATAATGACTGGTAGACCATTTTTTAACATATATTAACTTAGTTATTTTAATTATCATTTAACAGGCTTTTTTTTTTCAAATTATATTTTGCCTGATAGCAACTTAAATTTTTTAAATATTCAGAAAGATTTGGTTTAATCATTTACAGTTATTAATATTTCAGGTTTATATGTATAAAATACATTGATTTACAAAAGTGTCTTTTACTCATAGATTCACAAGCTGCAATTTAGACCATCTGAGTAATCAAATATACATTTACCTTAAAACATTTGTCGTACCACTGAAAATGCTTGTAAGGAAATAGTTGCATCAAAATATTTAATAATTTTTAAGAAGTATATTTCCTAATGATATCCCAATTGCAATATCTTTTGCAACTTTGTAGGAAGCTTTTCGAGCTTTTGAATTGGCTGCAAAGGCTTTTAATCTAAGCATAAACTAGGAGAAAACGAAATATATGCTTTCTTCAAGAAATATTTGCAGGATACACTGCATAAATCACAGTTCATCAGCAGAAAAACTAAATTCTTATTATATAAAACCCCTATTAGACCTATTTTGATCTATGGCTCTGAAACTCGGACTTAAGCAAGATATGGTGAGGCCCATTTGCGTATATTTGAATGGAAGATTTTAAGGGTTGTTCTTGTAGGTGTTAGGGATAGTGATTGTTGGAAATGACGGTACAAAGCAGAAATTTACAAATGCTACATATACAAAATTTATTAAGATCTGTATATTAAATTGAGTTGCTCATGTATTTAGAATGAATGATTTAAACCATGTAAAAATGCTCATTTCGGCAAAGACACAAGGACAAAGAGGATGAGGACTACCCAAATTGCGATGGATAGACGCAGTTGAAAAAGATTTTGCTGTATGGAAGGTTAAGGATTGTAGGACTATGTCACCCATAGGATTCATGGAAATCTCTTCAGAGGAAAGCCTTGGCCCACTCTGGGCTGCCGGGCTATTGATGATGATAAAAATGATATTAATGAAAAAAGATGTCATTTTAGACATTCAAGACATTGAAATGTACTGAAGGAATATTAAAATAAAAACATCAGGATGACGCTTTGTTAAAAACAAATTTGAGCAACAGTTAAAGTCATAAACAAATATAGATAAGGCTGTTTGGTAATATTCAATCTTTCTATATCTAAAATACTTTCCAATCTCTCTTTTTTTTTTATTGAAACAGGCACCTAATCATCTCAGATTAGGTGAAAAATACTGACTGAAAAATATACATAAATAAAAACATAGAACTTTAAAAATTTGACAACTCTGTGAATGAGTCAGAACTGCGTGAACGATTCAATGTTGAATCGATTTTTAAATCAAAACGAACGAATTTTTTTCCATCTCCTCTTCAAAGACAAGATGATATCTTGCATTTTTTTTTTCTTCTTGCTTCTCTTTCTTTGGACTGGTTTTGAACAAAGGATGAGATGATTACTTAAAACGCCCATCTACCTTGAAGAGAAAAAAAAAAACCCGAGAAATTTCACTGATATTGCAGATAAAATACTCATGGAAAAAACTTCAAAAAATATTATTAATAAATGTAATTGGGTGTGCCAATTCTTCAAGAATTCTAGAAGGGGGGTGCCAAAGGGATGATTTGTAATTCAATGAATCAATTGAAATTCCTGTCAGTTCTATCACAACAGTTCTGTTCGCCCCCGGGCTGTTGTTTGTAGTGGAAGGGTGAAGGTGAATTCAATGCTGTCTGTCAGAGAATTCTTCACAGATATGTGCTGAGCCTGATGAAAGGGTTCAAATCACGAGAGACCCTACAATCAAGCAGGAAGTCTTAAGATGAAAAGTAGGTCTTCCAAGTAGTTAATGTCCAATAAAAGTAAAATGTAAGTGGTGGTTGCGAAAATTGTTTTGCAATCCGTGCTGTGATCGGCAATGAAAAATTCTTATTGACAAAATTCGCTTGTTAGAGGTTGCATCTGACCTTCAGTGAGATTGTTAACCCATTTGCATTACAAATATAGATATTTGAAAAGCAAGTTTCTTATCGTTTTAAATGTGTGGTTACGATAAAGTTGGTTAACGATAACTTGGTTCACTCTGTAAAATGGAGATTGACTCTTGTGATACATTCTGAATCATAGTACTTTCATAAGTCATTATTTTCTGGCTCGAATAAGCCATCTTATGTATTTTAAACTCATCGTCAAGAAATCATTTTGTCTTTAAAGAGGAGATGGAAAAAAATCATTCGTCTTGGTTTTAAATCGATTCAATACTGAATCGTTCACGGAGTTCTGACTCATTCGCAGATTAGAGCAATTAAATTGAAATCAAGTTTTTAAAATTCTATGCATTTAATTATTGATTTTTCAGTCTTGCTTTTATTTATATTTAATATTTTCCAGCACCTAATCCGAGATGATTAGGTGCCCGTTTGAATAAAAAATAGAGAATCGAATGTATTTTAGATGTAGAAAGAATGAAATATTACCGAACGACCTTAGCTATATTGTTGTTGTTTCTTATCCCACTTGGTAGACATCTAGACTAAGCCCGCGAACCCGGATGGACTCATGGTTGAAGGGAAAGGGGCAGCTTCTTTTGTGATAGAACTCCCATAGTCTGACTTGGCTCCGTGACGCTGTACAGTCATATGAAACCGGGACCTACGGTTTAAAGTGATTCCGAATCACTGACAAACATCCATGGCACGGCCGGGATTCGAATTCGAAACATGTGGCACTCGGCCATTCAGGCTGAAGGTGAAATCAATGCTGTCTGTCAGAGAATCCACAGATACGTACTGAGCCTGATAGAAGGGTTACAAATCACGAGAGACCCTCGAATCAAGCAGGAAGTCTCAACGAATTAGAGATGAAAAGTAGGTCTTCGAAGTAGTTTATGTCCAATAAAAATAAAATGTAAGTGGTGGTTGCGAAAATTGTTATGTAATCTATGTTGCGATCGGCAATGAAAAATTCACATACACTTGTTAGAGGTTGCATCTGGCCTTCAGTGAGATTGTTAACCCATTTGAATTACAAATATAGATATCTGAAAAGCAAGTTTATTGTAATTGTTAACGTTGTTTTAAATTTGGGATATCTAATTTGTATTGAGTTACGATTGATAATAGTACTTTCATAAGTTATTATTTATCTGGTTCGAATAAGCTACCTTATATATTCTAAATTTATTAAAATACCGAATTATTCACGAGCGTTTAGTGGTCCAAGAATCTGAAGTGAGAGAGCTCCATTCGAATTCAGATTCATGCCATCAAAAATTTCAATATCCACGCATGATATCAAAACCATTTTTATTAATTATTATTATTATTATTTTTATCCCACTTGGTCGACAACAACATCTAGACCAAGTCCAAGAACCTGTGTGGTCGCATGGTCGGGGGGAAAAGCTTTGGTTTGGTTTGGTTTGTCGCTCCACTGTCATTTTTGTGCACACTTTCGGCTAATTAGACCGGAACCTAAACTTTAAAGTGGATTCCGAACCATTCACAAACAGCCATGCCATTAAATCTATTGGCGGAAATGTATGAAAACCGTAAATCTATTGGCTGAAGTCAGACGGATATGAAAACCTTAAATCTATTGGCTGAAATGTATGAAAACTTTAAATCTATTTGCTGAAGTCGGACGGATATGAAAACCTTAAATCTATTGGCGGAAATGTATGAAAACCTTAAAT